>WBMZ01003786.1:0-43800 GCA_013400975.1 Atrichornis clamosus
TGTTTTGCCAGTGGTTTTCCCTTAAATTTGTTTTTTAATCACAAACTTCATGGACGCTTTGAAGGCTTTTTTTTTCCTTCCCTCTCCTCTGTCTGGCTGTGAGAAGAGGGGGGAAGTTTGCGAGCCTAGGGAGTTTCTGGCCTCTGGCCAGGCTCAAACCAAAACAGTCAGGTTGCACTAGTTACAGAGAAAAGAATCCACCTCCAATGCCCAGACTTTGGAAAGCACAATGTGGTTTCAGTCCTATGTGCCTTGTCTGGCTAATGCCATGATTGTGTTCATGTGATATGAGGCTGAGATATGTTCTTTTAAGAGAATCTTATATGAAAATAAATGAGTGAAGCAGTTCTCACCCCAAGCTCTTGGTGATGATACACAAATTTCTAAATACTGTTCTTTCCATCAGGACAAATCTGGAAAACGGAGTGCTTCTACCCCTTAGTGAAGAGGGCACAGCACTATTAGCTCTTATACATGGGAACAGGGAAACTTCCCAGCTGGTTCAGACAGAGATGCCACCTCCAAAACTACCATGGGCGAGCTGAGGCTCATAAAGATACTTCAAACTGTAGACACTGGGAGGGAGAAGCATAAAAAAGCATAATGGGAGAAAGCAAGCAGATTTCAGATGTTAATAAGACTTTTTGAGAACTGAATGATCACATAGCCTCTCTCATCCAAGTCCCCTCTGGTTCTCATGGCTGGTATTGAACTTCTATGTTTTGAGGGATGCTCTGATTTCCACAAAATTTCAAATTACAGTTAAATATTCTGGATGGATGGTTTATTGAAACACATAAACGTGGTTCTTGAGAATGAAGTCCAGATCAGCTTTAAACAAATCCTAGGAAATACAAACTAACTCTGTGCTGAGGAGTAGTAAAGATTGGGGCAGAACACTGCACCGACTGTGTCGTTCTTCATCTTTCCATCACATTAATATTAAGGGGAAAGACATCTGCAGTCCTTTCTTCCAGCTTCTTGCCCCTTGCCGTGCTCTGTCAACAGTGTCTGTCAGTAGGCCACAGGCCTTTCATTTCCAGCAGATGCTGGACACAAACATGTTCCTTTTATTCTTAACCCAGTACAATAAGTTAAAACCTTCACCTTGACATCAGCAATGTTACAGCAGAATAAATTCCCATGGAAAATATGATATTCAGATGTGCTGACACCTTGAAATAGTTATCAAAGAGCACATCAAATCATTATCCAGCTGCATCTTGATTGTCATTAAATGTGGTTATTATTATGTTTTTCAGAGAGAAAAGGCTTTTACAGTGGCAAAGACACCTCTTCCAAATCATATTTTGATTACATGTCATTATAAACTTAAGTAATTATGGTTATTTGAAATGAATGCAAGTGTATATTTTTCAATATTTCAGTTTTGTTTTTAGCCTCGCCCTCCAGCCCATCCTGTTGTAAGCTAGAACAGAACTGCTTCAAAGATTCTTTTTTTCATTGCCTTTTCAGGTTTTTTGCTTTATATCATCAGCATTTTTTAGTCAAATGCATAAAGAAGTTGGGACTAGCAACCACAGTATTTACACCATCCAGAAGTCAAAATATTTGAAAAAATGAAATGAGTTCTCAAACAGTATTATCTTTCTTTTTAGGCTATAAAGTATTTTGAAATAAGATACTACTTTTCACATAACAGATATAAAGAGTTCTAGTGCCCAAACTGAATTACAAACTAAAAATATAATTTTGAAGTTTGAACCAAAGTAAGCCATTTAACCTCACAGAACATATTGGTCAATATTACAAATACTGAGTGATATTTGTTTCAACTGGAATTTTTACAAGGATTATGCAAATGAATAAATTTTACATTCATATTTCTTATGAAAAAAGATACTGTGTTCAGAGACAGTGCTATTTGTAGATTCTGTCTCTTGCCCAGACTAACAAATGCCTTGGGAATTGATGCTCACTGCTTTCACCTTTTATTGACAGTAAAGGAGTTACTCCCAAGTTACAGAAGCATAAGTAAAATGAAATATGTGCCTTGGTCTCTCACCTTGGTGCTCAAGGAAAGGAGAAGAAAATGGAAACCCTCCCAGCCTTAGGAAAGTGCTGTTTACATGCTGCATGCCTACTCAAACCTTGGAATGAGAGATTTGCTTATATTCATACAGGGCAGAGTTGTCCAGAGCTGTTAGTGATGCGGCAGGATGCCGACCCCGCCACCGCGACGATTCCGCCTCTCCTTGCAGGGCTGCTTCACACAGGGTGCCTGGAGGGGCTCGGCAGGAAGCCCCCTCCCGCTGCCCTTCTGCAGGCTCTGTGAAGCAGCAGGGTGCAGGTCTGCAGCTCCAGGTCTGCTCCTCTCCCAGGCTGGCTTTAGGTTCCCTTGACGCTTGCTGAGCTGAGCAGTGTGCTGCTGCAGGCCAAGCCTCTGCCTCTTGGCCATGGCAAAGCTATGGAGGGAGCAGTGACCCGGGAGCCTCTGCCTGTCACCAGAGAGGAAATCCATCCCCTTCTGCAAACCAGAGTCTCTGCCTCTCAGATAGGTGGGATCTTTTCTCTCTCAGATAAGGCAGATGCTTCTTGTTCCTTGCTTCTGCTGAGCGTGGCACATGTGGCCAAAATATCACCCAGCTGCCTCAACCTGAGAGCAAGTAGAGAGATACACAAAAGTACCTAAGAAAAAAAGTTGAAGTGAAATAACAATTGTATTTTCCTCAGATAAACAGAATAAAAAAATATTTTTTTCATTCACCTTTTGGGAAAGAGGTGCTCGAAAGCAAAATTATTTATTTCTGTGATGGAAGATTGCAGGAATGCCTGAGGAAGTTCATGTTGATATGACTGCAGAATTAGCTCTGCCAGATCCCATCCTTTGCAGAAGGAGAAACCATTCTCCTTTCAGAAGCGATTTAATACTTAATGACTGTCTAGGCATCATTGTTGAAAGTGAAGTTTAAAAACGGAGTGAGAGGACTTTAAAGAAAGAAAGTGAAGGAAATGAATGTACAGAGCCAGTCATTTTGTTCAGGTATGCAACATCTTTATTTCTGATAACATCTTTATTTCTTTCACTCCTGAAATGCACCTTTAAAATGTGTGTACAACCATGTACATTTTTGTGTGATACTGATCAAGGCCTACACCATAAATGGACTTGCTGTGTTTAATTGCACTTATTGAGGACTTATGATGATTGTGCTCAGATCTTGTTTTCCTTCCTCTTTAGTACCTGAGACATATGCAAGAAGCAGCAGCAATGATTTAATAGGCAGTCATTGCAGTACACAGGTCTGTCAGAAAATCCTGCTTTACAGCTCTGTGCCTGCCCTGGTATCATGTGGCCAAGCAAATATGGCTGATATGCTCATCATCCCTGAGCCCTTCTCGTGCCTTCTGATAATTGTGTTACAGCATCTGTGTAGAAGTGTAAAACAGTGGTTATTACTCAAAAAATGCTCAGGATTATTTCCTAGAGATTTATGGCTGGTAGTTTACCTGTGGTGAGTACCTTTGAATAAAATCATTACTTAACGTGATTTAACATGTCAATCAAAACATGGTTGAGTGTAAACTAATTTGTGTGTGTGTGTAGCTAAAATTTTTCCACTTAACGTGGCCACCTCCAACACTTAAAAAAAATCAGATAATATTGTTGGTGAAACTATATTTTAAAGTGAGGTAAACAGTAGACCAAATGAATCTCCAGAGACAAAAAAATTGCAAAGTATTTTCTGTAGAGCTACATATGAGACTGTGCTTTTTTTGCTGAAAGCTCTACTCTGGATTACAGCTCTATTGCATTCAGCCATAGAGAAATAAGATAAGAGAATGCAAAAAATAGATAACAATTCTAAAAAGGAATTTTTAATTGACACAAGGTGGCAGAAAGCAATAGATTAGCACAATATAATGTGCTTTCTTAGAAGTTATAATGGAGAAATAAATTGTAATATTGGACAAACAGATGAAAATTCCATGGAAAGTTCTAAGATCCAGATGAAGGATGCACATAGAAATAGTGCAGGACTGATGCCTCAAGTAATTCTTGGTGATGAAATGGGACTTTCTGTAGTAAAAGATCAATATACATCTGAGGGCTTCAGGCACTGCGGTATGAGGGGGCCCCTCTGTTAATTCCCCAGTAAGGGTGTCCTCCTGGAGAGAGAGATTAGCAGTTACACCTGTTGTAGGCTTGCAACTGTGAGTAACACTGATGAGCTAGAGCCCTTGAAAACTTGCTTTTTGGTTATGTGCTCTTGGGAGAAATGGTGCAACTCTGAGTCAAGTACAAGGCCAGTCCAGCAGCTGGGACAATTATGGTGAACTTTCCCAGGAAAGTGAAAGGTTGGAGTTTTCTATGGTGATTAAAATGTGTCATACTCTCTGCAACAACTCCGCTTTTCAAAATGGCTTTATTTTTCTTAAACCACTCTATATCTTTCTTCCAAGTGCAATTTTGCGAATACACTGTCCAGAATTTCCTTCTCTGATCTTAATTATCCATCAGCCTGTTTCCCTCTTATTAATTAGTACTCAAATTTTAGCAGCAGCTTGAACCAGGTCACTGTTCACATGTTGAAACAACAGATGCAAAGGAGTTTGTGAGTGACAGGATAAAAATTAGGCACCATCTTGGCATGAAGTTTGAGAAAGATGTTAATAAATATCTCTGCATTTCATATTGGAATCTATTCCACATCTCTGAGTACTGTATATACTGTACAAATGCTTCATTTTAAGTCTGCCAACATTGCCTCTCCAATTTGTCAATCCTGGAATTCTTTTTAGTAAGTGCTACAAATGTACAACTCATCATTGTTATTATGTTCCATTAGAACATTTGCTAGTTTTGAGTTCTGTCAGATATATGCGATAGCATTTGATGAATCACTGCTGAAATGATCCACTACAAACAACATCCAATTTTTTGGAGTGCTTTCTACCAGTATTGATAAGTATCTGGGGTTTTAATGCAATTCTTCTTCTACACACTCAGTCATATTGCTTATTGCAAACATTTGGGATGAGTTTGCTATTGACTACTTAATTAATCATCTTGGCTCATAATTTTTTCTGTCAGTCAAGGATTGCACTAGTCTACTTTCACAATGATATTTTGTTAGAGAAACGGTGGCACATTCAGCTTCGTGACTGATTTGGTAGCCTGTTTCTAACATCGGGGCACTACAACTACAGCAAATCTTCACTTGTACTTGAGGCTTGCATTTCTTTCATTTGTAGGGTATGCTCCGCATCTACGTTGCTGCACCAGACAGGTCAAGACTTTGTAAATACGCTCACAAACTCTCTTGAGCAAGTTATTGATCCAGAAAATGTCCTGTAGAGCAAAATCTGCAAAGCAGAATGACTCACCCTGCAAATGTAACTCCTCAGATATAGCCATGTTTAAGTCCTGGGGTAGGGAAAGAAAAAGTTTTAAAAAAAAGTGGGAAAGGTACAGTACTCATAAAACTAGGATATCTCTGTATCCTACTGGTCAGTAGAGAGAAGCTATTTCAAGTAAAAATTAACAGGATTCTTGGAAGGATTTCTATAAATCACATAATTTTTATCATAAAATTTAGTTGAGAAGCAAGCAGCAAGCAATTAGAGCCTTGTAAGATACATACAAAGATGAAGCCAATAAAGAGTTATATTCTACAACATACTCCAAAAGCAGTATTTTCACCTGGTTGTACTCATAGTTACATAGTCAATACATTTTTTGTCACTTCCTGGTTAATAGGAAAGGTTCTCTTAATTTCAGCTGACCATTTACTCATTTATATTCATTTCTCTTCCCTGTGGACTAGAAAAGACCTTAAATTTATGATGTTAATTCACTGTACTACCAATGTGCCTAGGAAACCCAGTGAAGGACCAGTCATCCAGCTGGTGAGGCCCTGCCTATGAACAGGTGAAAAAATGGACTCTGACCCAAAAGACTTACTACCTGTATTTAAGGCAGCATCAGTGCAAGAACATGAAAAGAGGACAGACAAAGAAATCAGCTTCGTTTTCTGTAACAGGGAGGGAAGAGCCAATCAAGGGAAGAGTAAGAATCCCTTTTCACATTTCTTCAGGAGGCAGATCTTAGAGAGATAGGAGAATCACAGAGGTTCAAGAGGTCAAGAAAGATGGCATTTTAAGAGCATGATCAACCGTGCTGAGAGAACCTCAGCTTGCACAGGATAAAGACAGACTTAAAAAATAAAATGTAGAGGCTAAAACTGCACCATTTTGTAGTGTGTTAATTCAGTACACTGTAAAGCATGTTAGGTCAAACCAGTGTAAAAAAGCCCAGGAAAATAGCCACAAACAGAAAACTGATTTTTCCGTAATATTGATTATGAAAACATTTAATAACTTTGCTTGTTTTAAATTCTAGTGCTTTATTTGGACAACAGAAAATACAGCAAAATGAGATATATTTGACTTAGATGTTGAGGAGGTTACAGATCTTTCTGAAAAATTAGATGCTCTTCTGTCCATTCTTTACTTGAAACAATAAAGTAAAATTCTTAACTGTCTTAGCTGTGCTATTACTCTTTCTGTCATTCATTCTTCCTACCTCCCATCATTGCCTTCCATCAGCAACTTCATTTCTTCCACTATTTTCTTACCTCTTTTCTGGGAACAAAACTATTTCGTTTACTGCATTATGGAAACAATTGTTTCTGTTTTAAAGGTCCTGAACTGGCATAAATAAATTTGCCATGCATCTGTGTTGCAATTCATACCAGAATTAGGAACACCTCTTCTGAAAACCATTTTTCCCCCTAGTCCCGAGTTTTAGCTTCATAAGCTTTTTGCTTTTTGCTTTTTTTTTTTAATGAGAAGTACTCTCAATTCTTTTAAAGCCCTGTCCAGCAAAGAGTATGAAATAGAAATACACACTACAAAGAAAACGTCTTCAAAGAAACAATAAAACTTCCCCTGTATATCTACCTTAGACAATTAAAATATACCACTGTCTTCTCCAAATAGTTTTGCCAGATTTTAGTGCTACCATCTCCTGCAATTCAACTCTGAGAATTTTCCCTTCAACTATCAAATTATACCTCCTATCTCCTTTATACACAAGGAGATATAATTTTCACTCCTATGTTCTAATATAACTTAGTCATGCTGTGCAGTCATCCAAATCACATTTTAAGTGCTGTAGCTTGTTGAAAAAAGATCAAAAACTAAGAGTTCTTGCTCACTGGTAAAGTGAAGTTCCTCAGCCATGTTTTTTCCTTTCTCCAAGCCCCTTGCTGGTTACGGCTCTCTCACTGATAAGTGGCAGGTTTGAAATAGGCACAGACTAACCTAACCAGCCTGTCTATCCACAGTCCATTCAATTGGTGCTCCATCTCTCAGCTAAATACTTTGGACTTTTACTTGCAGCTTTACTTTCTGCTATTTGTTTTCTCCTTGTTCCTTGAATCGTCTTTTACCCTCTTGTCCTACTTCTCCCAATTTTTTCCTCATACTTTGTGGTCTGCTGCCCAACAGCTCGTTACTGTGGGTGAGTCAGTTATGACACAATAGTGAGTCAGCAAGCAAGTGTGATGTCATCAGTAATGTTAGCAAGAGAGGCAGCCTTGGAAATCAAACTGGGCCCTGACTCCACGTCTGATCTAATCCCAGGTCATTCCCTGGGACCTGTGAAACAGCCGGAGCTACCCCACTGTCGGTTTTGATTTCGTGCACTTTCACTCAGCATGTGCTACACTTTCTTTCTTCCTTTAGCTTTTCCCTGTGTTAACCAAGACAGCCAATGTTGTTTCAAATCTGCAGAGGCAAATGCACTTTCCTTCTGCTTATAATTATGGCAGGGGGAAGAGAAGCTATATTACATGCAACAAGTGCAATGGAAAATATAGCAGAGGTGTAGTTAGGAGTGTAGCATTTTTGGTAAATGTAGCAATATTGTCAAATCTGCATAAAGTCAAAAGGGTATGGGAGATTGTGGGCCATATCTCAGAAAAAACCCCCAGTATTATATCTAAAGTGTCATCTTTCCCTGCCTTGCACAACCTGTCAGCATTGTAAAGACTTGACACAGCAGCCTGAATTAGTATTTTTTAAATGGTCTTAATATCCTTCTGCAGCTGACTGAATTTTTGGACCTGTCTGCCTATTTAACTTTTGCAAGAAAATCTCACAACCTGGAAACACACCTTACGCTTGCAAAAGACAACTTATACCATTCTGGTGGCAGTAAAACACACAGCAGTTCCCCCTCAAAGTGTGAAAAGATCACATACTTCACCAATGCAAGGGCTTCAAAAATTTCAAGCACAGATAAAAGCATGAAAAAAAAATACTCTTTGAGCTGGGTGAAGGAATGATCAAAGTTCCTTGAACATAGAAATGGTTCTGTCATAACCTCAATCTCAGACTGAAAAGATCTGAAGGTAACAGTCACCTGTATCTGCACACAGGTTTACATGGTATGTTCCATACAAATATGGTATCTTCAAAGAACATTGAGCAATAAGGGAGAGCACTTGAGAACCAGGAAGTCTCAATATAGTGGAATTTTTATTGTAAGCTAGCAGAAGATATAGCTTCTTTTAAATAATTCATGCAATAATGAAATTAGTTGAGGGAGTAAAGCTCCAGTAGCTTATTAAAAAGATCGCAATCAAGTAACCTTATCTTGCCAAAATGTGACCACAATTTAAAATTCTGCCAAAGGCGATATGTGGAAGATACCTGGGAAAAATTTAAAAATTGCAATTACTACAAGGTTAATAAGTATTCTTTTCTTTTCATATGGTAACAAAGACAAACCAGAGAAAAATAGGCATACAACCATCCAGGAAAGATTTCCATCGGAACAAGCTTTGGATCTTATCCCCCTGAGGAGGAACCCACATCTTGTGAAAATTAAAAGACATGAGAAGTTGCCTTCTGAAATCCAAATCTGTTGCTAAAATGTGAATAAACAAAATACTCTGCCAATTTTATGACACGAAAGGAAACAAAAAAGAAAGTTGAAATGTGCCTAGTATTTAATTAGCTGATTGGTGGTGTCTGAATAAGACGTACACTGAAACTAATGCCTTTCTAACAAAATGTTTTATAAACAGTCCACTTTGCAATAAAAATATATCTTCATTTTTATGTTGCCTTAGATTCCTCTTCAAAAATATTAATTTTTAATTATAGAGCAGTATTTCACTGAAAAAGTCTCAGGTGGAAGAAAAAGATTCTTTCATGCATAGTGCTTGACTTGAATGAATATTCATCAAGTTTATCACTTATGCAACCTTGGTTGTTCACACAGCATTAAGCTGGAGACCACTGACATTTTAAAGGATTTCCCAAGTTTTTATAAACTGTCTAGTATTTTAAAGAAGCTGTTTTTCTCTCTCTAAATGCATTTAATACTCCATAAAATTCTTTGCATAATCAGAGTAGATTGTTTGCTAATTTCAGTGCAGTTGGAGTAGCAAAATGTGATGCAGTAGAGTGATATATGGATGATCAAAGTCCACAGACACTTTTCCTATTTACAATCTACTTCTTTCAGAGACAAATACAGAACTCAGGCGTTTAATGTAATAGATGAGACAAATAATCTTCCCTATCTTCAAATGCCAGAGACCAAAATAGCAACAAAACATTCCCATAAAACTTCGTTGGAAAAATGCCTAACGTGTTGAACATTTTGAGATTGAAACTTTATCACACTATATTTCCTTTTACATCACTTGTGTTCAGCTCTGCAGTAATCTCACTTTAAAGACTGAAAGGTTTGTAGAAACAACAGCCCATCTTCAGCAGTCAGGAAACAGGGAGCAGCCTGTCTCTATTTCAAGAAAGAAAGGAACAGGAAGAATTAACTGTGTTTAACTGAATTTTATTATTAGCTGGTTTATCACATTTAGAGAAGATATTGGCAATTCCCAACCTGTAAAACACAAATAGAACAGAGTAATTTATTTATATTTTGGGAAAATGAATTTTTATTTTTCTGGGTCTGAGCCACACACAAATGAGAATCATGTTTAATTAATAGTTTCTATCAAAAACAATCAAAAAAATTCCTATGTCAGAAAAGTTCATCTAGACATTTCTTAGAGTTTTAAAACATTTAAATTCAAGAACTAAGAATTGGATGTATATTTTGGCATGAAGCAAGAAAGGGAAAGGATCTTTTCTTTTCACAATTAAATGAAAGAATACATTGCTTCAGGGATGGGAACATGGCTGCTTCACCTCCCTCGGTGTGGTTTTATCCAGAAGTTTTAAAGCCAACATTTACTGTCCTTTTAAGCCATTGACTATTTCACAAGATATTCAAAGAATAAAACTTTAAGACAGTGCCTGCAGAGAGGAAGATCTCAGTATAAGTCTCTTCCACCTCAGGTGTGTGTCTTGAGTATTTGTGAATATCAAAAATACGATAACACTTGTACTCTAGTGATAAATTTTGGCTTACTGAGATTAAGTACAATGGTAACCTTTGGCAGATGTATTAAGATTTCAGTTGCACCAGTAAACTGAAAAGCCTGAAAAATGCAAATGAGTAAAAGTCCAAATACATTTGATATAGCATGATAATAAGCAAGATTAATTTGTTAATTAAATCTTCTTATATACTCTGCCAGACTTCTATTACTGAAGAACTGCTCTCATACTCCTGTCTTTGTTTAAATCCTTTCTTAAACTCAGGCATTTTTTTTTAAAATCATATAAACTGTGTGATCCACAATTTATATTTAAAGAGAAAGTACTTTCTGTGGACTTGTCCCACCTGAAATGTAGATGATTAACTTGAAATTAATAATATTGTAATGTATAGGTAATATACTTTTATTGCTATAACATGTTTCTTCGGGAACAGCTGTTACTGTTAAGTCAGTGTTTCTCAAACAAATTAAAAAGTTTTATTAATCAAGAATACTGTTTGCCTTTGAGTTCCATTATGCCTTTATGCACAACAAGTAATGACAATTTCTGCAGTGACAAAATAAATGTTTGTTATCTTCAAGTACAGGGACAAAAGTGGCTCTAACTTGTCAGGCCTTTTATAAGCAAAACAACTCAGAAATTCTTTTTTTTGCATCGGAAACGAGTACAGCTTTGTAACACATTTTATCATGTCAAATAATGTATTAAAATATCCTGCAAGCTATGCAGAATAGAAAAGCTAACTGACAACTTTAAAAAAAATAGTGCCTGAAATTAATTGTACTGTAATTTAGGCAACATCTAGTATATCTGAAAATAATAAAAGTCACTGTTTATTCCCACCTACCATAAACTGAGTACTGGAAAAATCACCAATAGTTAGAATTCCTTGATTCAAATACTTGAATTTTAACACAATTGATACCTGCATGATCTTTTAAGATACTTGCAACTTAAACTGTTAAAACTGTTAAAATTATTTCAGTCTCTTGGAATTTGAACAGCGCTTGACTCAACTAAGATCTTTCTATAGTGGAAAACTTGTTGATTTACTTATCATGTATGCCTGCTTCCAGTCTGCTTCAGACTGCCATTTTTCCAATAATGTGCTTTCCTACGCACTCCCTTATCCTTTCATTCTCCACCTTCTTTTCATACCTGCTATCTTCCTTTTCATACCTAATGCGTATTTTAGATCCTGCTCTGACTCTGCAAAAACCAGAGCCCAGGAAGCCATTGATCATGGAAATTGTACCTGTAACAAACATCTTCAGGAAAAGCCTGGTACAGCTCTACCTTCCTATTTCCATTCCAGATAAAAATAAAGCCATTTGGAGGACACCTGCACCTTCTATAAGTAAAGCTCCTGTGATTCCCTGAGCTTCACCCTTGTGATCCAGAAGCTAAGGAGGAGCTACTGCTTTTCTCCATCCCCAGGCAGGGCTGCCATGCAAAGGGTCCCTGAGAAATCTGATTCAGAGATGTCCGTGCTTCAGAGTTTCCTTAGAAATACAGTTCCTGGATGTCTGTGCTTGAGCTTTCAGGTACCTACCTCATTGACACCAGTCCTGCAAACAGGGGAGGTTTTTTCTGTTTGTCCTTTCTTTTTTAAAAAGCCAAATCAAACCACAGGATTTTGGTATTTTCACTATGCCTTCAAGCTTAACATCAACCACTTCTGCACATTGGAAGTAAAAGCCAAACACAAAGATTTTCACAATGCTCTCAGGAGTTCGACAGGGAGGTTGGGTTGATTGCGGGTTTTTTTTCTACCTAATCATATTTTATTTAATACCTGAAGTGCTCCTAACACAGAAGATTATGTTTAAGCTATAGTACATGGAAGAATGCTTGGAAAGCCCCATAGAAACATAAAAGAAGATTGTTCAATGTGCAAGAGGGGAAAGCATAAAAAATCTTGGTAGAGACATGAATTCCTGACCGAATGAAGCCACATGTCTGGTATGTACGGAATGCTTAATATCCAATACACTGGGCAACTGCTGCTCAGGGAAACATCTTAAACTGTGAACATCTTTATTACAATAAGTGACCTTTCTCCAGATTCCAGCAGAATGGTGCACAGAAAAAAAAGGTTCAATGTTTATTTCTATATTTCTATTCCTAATGTTTTTATAGTACTTTTATTTAGAAGTAAAAGCATACCTTGAATATTCCTTTTATTTTACAGTGAAGATATTTCAAGTTCTCTCAAGGTATGTTCAAGGGATTGTCTGTGCATTTACTGGGAACCTCAGTGGTGCTGTTTTATTGTATTCAGTATGTGTGTATGGAGTAGAAATACATTCAGCTACCCAGTATTATATAAGGTTCATAGTTGGCTCATATGCACTTGCTCTATTTAAGCATTAATAATACACACACACACTATGGGTCCAATATCAAATATGGATGTTTTAATGGAATATCTAAATCTCAGACATGAATGCTCAAATCAGCACTTAGATCCACAGAGTGGACATTTACACATCTAAGTGTCCATGTAAGGACCCAAAAGTGCAATTTGCACATCCTATTAAGATGCCCATATTTGAAAATTAGGCTCACTTCCCAGCATTTTTGGCAACATGTCATGCAGGAATTCTGGCAAAAATGCAGGTTTTTAATTCTGCTGCACTAAGTGGTGTTTGATTGTTTGTTAGGTAAAAAAAAAAAAAAATTCTTTAAAATTGCGGTTCTAGAAATAGATTTTTCTCTACTTTTACTTCCAGTGTTTTATATGGTCTTTGGTAATTGGATACTAAGATACCAACTGAATACTGCTGCCAGAAGTCCAGTATCCTCAAGAAAAAGAAGTTCTGGCATCTCAGGGCATATATTGAGGTTTGTTGTGTTTTAATACGGAGAAATATTGAATGCACTATCACAGGGTGCTGCAAGTTCAGTACCCACTGAAGCAAAGGAGTTAAATAAGCTCTCTGTTTTATGGACCCTTAAACTGTAAGTGATGTTCTGAGTTCCATGTTATTAGTACAGCTGTGAAACAATATATGTAACATTTTTCTAATTCTCTACAGAATCTGAGTAGAAATCTGAAAGTTCAGTAACCTCAGTGGAACAAGAGCACCATAAAAGCCCCTGACAGACAACTGAAGTCAAAGCAGATGCATTAACATTATTCACCACTTTGGAATATTTACAGGAATGATCACAAATTATTGTGAGCCATTTTAAAATGGTCTCCCAACTTTATTATTTTATAAGGAAATAAAGCCTTTTTTGGCCATGAAGTCTAAAGCTTTTCTTCTTTCTTAAAATAAGGAAAAATATTAAAAATAAAATAATTTGAAGACAAAACAGAAGTCATAAATAAAAGAAAGTCTGATAGCTTCTAATGAAATATATATTTTTCCTTCCATTTTATTTATGAACACAGAAGTACCTGCTCTGTGACAGCCATGCCCAGATTAGGTGTATTTCAGCTACTCTTAAAGCAAACTTGAAACAATGTGCCATTTTGGGTCTCGACATTTTTAACACAAGCCACCAATTTATTACTGCAATCTAGTGTTTTAAGCTTCTGTTTCAGTCCTGATGAAGTATTTACCTGCTTGAGAGAGGTTATTTCTTTTTTCCCATGTCATAAGGGGACACAATACATTAGTCCTCCCAAAAACCTTGCTTGTACTAGAACTGTGTATTTCACACCTTCTGTCTTGTCAGTTGAATAGGCATTTGTAAGATAAAGCCTCGATCTTAGATTTTGCATGTTTTTCTGTGTCTAATGTTCTATACAGTCTTTATCAGGTTCACGGTGTTTTCACCTCTCATTTACAAGATCATGTAATGCGTTTTGTAAGAGAATAGTGGCTTTAACATTTATTTTGTTTTAGATACAATTTCCCTTTTCAATTGAAAAGCCATTCTCTCCCCATTCTTGAAGCAGCTGCATTCCCCGAATTTGTAAGATGTGTTACCTTTTCCTCTTTACCATGCTCTACATTTGCGAGAATGAACAAATCTGAAGGGCTCCTGCACCTCTCTGAAGTTTATAGTGCCAGATAGCATCAGTTTGAACTGTGTTTTTGCCAGACTTGGCAAGCTACGTGGGATCACACCCAGTCAGTGTCCGAACAGGACCACTCCTGTGGCAAAAACATGTGAGTCCTTTTAATGCCATGATGAGGAAAAAGCCAAGTTCTTCAGCTGCCTTTTGCAACAACATTGGTCCTCTTTTGTGTTGGATTAGATTAAAAACCAAGTGCACTTATTTTGAGTTATTAACAAACCCACAGCAGTTCTCAGTGGGCACCCACAGTTTCCACCCATTTCAGTGCTTTGCAGTTCACTTTAAGATAGGTATATATTATTTACAGACACAATAAAGGTGCCATTTAAAATATTACCTTGTTGAATGAAAACTCTGCTTTAGGAATTCTCTCTCTCTTCATCTTCTGAGCCTAAATCAGAGTAACATACCAAAAGCAGGAATGATGAAACATTTCACCTAAGGAAAGCATTCGTGTTGCAACAAAATGTCCTCAAGCCTCTTAGAGGTTCCTTTTTCAGTCAAAAGATTAGTCAAAAGTAACCTTGAATGACTTTAGTTAACTACAATACAGTTATGATGAATGTGCCCCGTTATGAAGACAGAATTAGTAAATGAAAATTACTTCTGCCTAAACCCCATCTTTTCTGTAAAAGGTTATTTATTAGTTTTTCCACAAACACTACTGAAGAGAAGAAAGTCACAGCATTTTCTCTACAAACTTTTATCTCTGGTTTCCTGGTTTTCATTTTTGTTGTTGAGTGTATGCACATATGTATGTCTATATAGAAGTCAAAATCAAAACAAACTTTTGCAGACTTCTTTGCTTAGTCTGTTGTGTCTGTGTGATCCATGCAAGCCTTCAGAACCAAACTGGCTGAGGAAATCTTATATTCAAGTCTGATGTCTATCTACATTCAAAGGGTTTTCTATGCAGTTTTGAACAGTTCTTTTTTAAAAGTCTGGTTGGAATTTTGTCAAAATATTTCTTCAGTACTTTAACTTCTTTTCACTCAATAAAGCTATTAATAATGCTACCTAATATTCTAATTTCCTGAAATAAAATGGGAACTTCTCCTACTAGAATGTTGTACCAGAAATGATCGAATAACTTATCATACTGATACCTTTCCTTTCTACAGTATCATCATAAGGCAACTCCAGACAAAAATTCTGTATCATAATTAAGAATTGGATTGACATCCTTGAATCTTTCTTGCACATTACCATTCAAGACTTATGTTTGTTGATACATATTTCTCTTAGCCAAACACATTCCATGTAGGTTTTATTCTCCACTGCATGTAGTGTTAATTACAGTTACACTGCTCTGTGTCTTTTCATAACTTCAGTGCATGTTAAAACTTTTTAGAATCATAATCTTTTCCACTACTTTTAAAGTTAGCTAAAATCTTTTATTTTAATCATAATCAGAGGGGAGAAAATAGCATTTCTTCATCACCTCCAACTACATATTTGCTAAAATATGTTGGCAACCATAGCTAAACTTTTTCTACCTGTCCCATATACTAAGTAGTTTCTCAGGTACTTTTGAAATCTAGAAAAACTGTTTTAAAACAATTACTGCAAAATATTAATGAAGAAGAAAATATGAATAAGAAGAATCTGATCTAACAAAAATACACACAGTCTACAGGTAATTTCTCTGAACTCCAACTGCCAACTGACCTAAAACAAATTAAGAGAATACTTTAGTCTTTGCAAAACTGGAGTTCAAATATATAATGCAAATTAATTGATTATTATCCCTAATGGGTGTCTTTAAAACTTGCACTGATCAACTGAAGTTCCGTGTCATACTGTATTATCTATGCCTTATAAATACGGGGTTTACATACCATCAGATTTAGGGAAGTTTAGTGCAATAAGCTTGAATAATACAATGGAAAAAGTCAGGTGGTCGTTCAGTCCACACATCACTTGCATGATTTTCAGATCATAGTGAACTGCAAAAGGAAATCCAGAAATATCTATGTAAAAAACAGGGATCTACCCCAAGAAATACACAACAATGTGTTCAGAGATTTCTGTAAGATGTGAATACCCCTAAGAGAATTAAACTGAATATTCCCTAATATGTTAAGGACAGTGTAGAAATAAACAAAATTATTTTGGTAATTCTAGATCCACTGCATTGTTGTCCCATGCCCCCTATTTACAACTCCACCTATGTCAAATTTTTCAGCTTGCTTCTCCATGTCCTTCTGTCTACACTCACTACAGCATGTCATAAGAGAGGAGAAAGCTAAAAACTGTTACAAAAAGCAACATTCTAAAAACAGAACCAGCTTCTAGTCATTTTGAACATTTTCCTTATGTGGAAAATAATTCAGTATTTGTTGTATTTGGTGTCGCATAATGTCAGTTTCACTGCTTTGAAATTAAAAAAATATTGGAATAAAGCACCAGAGAAATATTTCCTCCTTAAGCAAAAACTGCAGCTTGCACCTCCCGCTGTGGCTCATACAGACTTTTCCCTCTTCACAGACCATTTCTTTTTCCCCTTCTACCTCACTGCCTCCAGAAACTGAGAGTAGGAGAGAAAGGACATTTTGCAGAGCAGGATATTCTGAAGCGAGTTCCCGATGCTTACAGGATTACTACAAGTGTGACAACTGTCTTTGTTTCCTTAAAACGAACACCCTGAAGTAATCTGTAAGTTTTTTTCCCCTTTATCAATACGTGATTTTCTTCCACTGCTCTGAACACAGCTCTGGCTAGAATACTTTCAACAAATGTGGTCACTACCTCTGTGAAAACTTTGCAGGCAAATATTAAATTGCCCCTAGTGAAAAAATATCCTTTTTTTTTTTCTGTATTCTTTAAATATGACAGTGGGAGAAACTGGGGAAATAGAGCAGAAAAGCAGGATAGAAGGGAAGAAGCAGGGAACAGTGTAATTGGGTAAGGTGCCATGGGAAAAAAGGAGAAGGACAACATGTGGTAAAGGAACTGAAGGATAATGAAGGATGTAGTGAATAAGTAAGAAACAGAAAACTTGGAGGCAAGGAAGAAGAGAGATGAACACTGGAATGCAAGATGGTGAGTGGCAGGGGGAAATGCCTGCTCCTAAATTTCCTGTAAAGAAGTTGACATGTAGAATTTTTTTGAATGATGGTTGTGGGGGCTTTGATAGCCAGAGGGACTCTTGACTTTTAAGTCAATTTAAGACTAGAGTTAGCATTATGAGGAGAGGAGACTCAGAAAGTCCAAGTGGCATCAAAGAGCAAGACTTACACTTCCTTTTATACCCAAAGCTAATATTAAAGAAAATTGGGAAGTACAAAAAATTTAGACACAAACATACAGTGAAATCAATATTAAGACTAAGAAAGTTCTGTACAAAACACATTATAGGCTGAAAAATCAATTTTGGAACTTTCAAATGCACTATAATGAAAGATTACAGACAAATGGAAGAATACTCCCAACCATGAAAGTGTGAAATACCTCCTTTATATATATAAAGAGCTACAATATTGCAATAACTGAGAAATACTTACTTTATCAACTCACATTAGGAAGACAATAAAATGTCTCTATACCATTTCAAGTAATATTACAGAGACTGGTAAATATGTGCTTAGAGAGTATTCCATGAAATACCTACTGGAGAAAGAGAAACAAAATTGCCTGAACTGTCAAAAAGCTTATACTTGTTTAACTAACACTAGGAAAATTGTGAAGTACAGTAGTACACAAGCGGAAGTACAATGAAATTAAAGACATACAAAACCTAATCCTGTTTTCCCTTAAACTGAAGTGATACAATTCAAGAGAATGGAGTTATTCTGGATCCACTCACTGGTAAGCAAAAGAAGAATTTCTCCCATTTAGTATATATTATTTAGTCTCTGAGAAACAATAAAAGTAGTTTTGGAAGCTAAAAATACCTGCTAAGCATACTACAGAGCTCACTTTTGAAATATTAAATTTTAATGGCCTCTCCATGAAGCTCCCTCTGGCAGCTAGACTGTGAAAAGTCTGTGGAGCAGCTGCACTTACTCCAAATAGCAATTGTTTTTCTTAAGCCAAAGTTACTGATGTAGACCAAATACAGGCATTGCGAGACTGTCTTGTGCGATCCTTGCCATGAATTAAAGTGTCATATTTTGTGGCAGTGCAAATGGAAGTGACAATAAATAGTTGTCTTGTCCTAGTTAGGAAAGAATGCATTCAAGAGGGTCTATTCTGTATGCTGGATCTGAACTCTGGATGTTCTATCAAGATAGAAACCTGCAGTGAAAAAAATTATAATTTAGAGGCTATTTTGTCAACTCTTGCAATTTTTATTGAGGGCTTTGTGCTATGTGATTTTCCTAGATCTCCTCTCCTGAATTGAAGGTATTATGTGAAAATGGTTTCTTTGTCCTTTTTAAAAAATGCCTTGTCCTTACTGTTAGACAAAATGCTTTAAACACAAATCCTAATATACAAAAAGCCAGACACAAATAGAAAAAAAATAGCCAAATTTACTCTTTTTAAGATGATGTTATGATTTTGTGGGAACAAACTAATAAAAATCCTGACTGCCGGTTTTTGGCATCATGCTTTACTTCCCTCAGCATGTTATAAAATTCTTACTTAGAAAACTTCTTGTGGTTAATAACTGGACTCAAATTATAGGAAGCACTTGTGTGGAGGGGAAGTGGTATTAGTTTGTGTAACTCCTTATTTCTTATTAAATACAGGGGTTTTTTTCTACCTGCAGTCATTGGCAAAACTGTGTATGTTGCTGCCTATGTATAAATAACTTTATCTTTTAAATATACAACTTTGCCTGTTGTGTTACATTGACCAATCACGGGGAAAAATTATAAAACAAGAAATGACAAAAAGGTCTTGCTCACAATACAATGTCTAGTTAGACATGGATGTAGCCAAATCTATCTGACCTTAAAGAAGACAAAGTTCAGTATTAAACATGCTTTCCATCTCTTTACCCTAGAGTTGTTGTGAATGAGAAGTTTTGTGTCACAGTTCAGGTCTCCAGTCAGACTGAAGGATAGCTGAGACTGCAAGGGCAGCAATGTTCATTTGAATACCTATTAGGCTTAACACAATCCACAAAATTCAACTGTGTTTGAAAAGACTTTTTAAAATCTTTTTTTTTTTTTTTTTTTTTACCATGTTCATGAGACCCTTAGAGAGCATATAGAAGCAGCAGCAATCTGGACAAAGGGAAAAATATTTGGCAAAGAAAGAAGTGATATCAGTCCATTAAGAAATAAAATAGTTTTTTCAGGAGCTCACAGAACAAATGAAAATCTGAAGGTTTGTGATGAAAAGGGAGCTGCAAGGAACAGTGCAGGCAATGTTTAAATTAAAATAAAATGCTTCTAATCTAGAATTGCTAATCTAGAATTCCTAATGTTGATGCTGACAACAAAACTCAGGTGTTCTAAGAGCACTCACATGCATATTTCTTCTGCTCAGGGCATCCTAATCCAAGGGACTAAAGTAGCTTTCAGAAAGAAATATGTCCTTTATGGCACAGGCAGCAACAGGTTGTTTGTCACCGGAAGCATTTCCTCACAGGCACGGTAACACAGTATACCCAGGTTTCTCAGAGAATATATTTTATGGTAGAGCTCAGGAGCAAAGAGCTGCTTGTTAACCAGATACTGAAAAATAGAAACGTGATGAAGAATAGCCAGGAGTGGGAAATTTTCCCCTCAATCACCTCAGCAGGACAGGGAAGGAAGATGAGAAGGAAGTCAATGTGTTCACCGGGATATGGAAGCTCCTCACTCTGCAGTTCCCCCTTAATGCAGATGAATGCCTAAGTCCTCATTGCTCAGCCTCTTTGCTGGAGTTGTTCCTTTTCAGGCACACCAGCAGTCAGTGTGCCAGCAGTATGAAACTGCTCTCTACAGCAGTGTAGGAGAAGTCACCAGGAGCATGGAAGAACAAGGCTCAGGTCCCTATTTCACAGTATTTTAATTGGCACAGAACAGAACTGCTGCCCTGAAGAGCCTCCTCCAGAGAAAAGACATGTGGGGAACATTCGGAATGTCAGGATCTGAGTCTCCAGTCTGAACCAGGCCAGGTGCTTTTGATGAGTTCCCTTGTCATAGCAGTGTTGACCAGCTTTGTAGCTTTTGTCATTGTTTCTACCCTGAGCTTGCAAAACCATTCTCCAAAAGGTAAGATGAAAGTGAAAGTTTCCACTGAAAGTTTTAGGCTTGATGAATCATTTTGCTATGATGAAAAGACATTTTGTCACAAAATTCCTGGCTAGCTCCAGTGGTGATACTATTGTCTAGCGTATCTGTCAGGCAGCCCTTCTAATTAAGCTATTTTTGTAGAAGACACTGGGTATAGTTTGTGAATCACAAAGCTTGTGACTCTAGTTCCATATCAACACAGGGAAATTCTCCTAGAGGGAAATCATAGTTCTGTGCTCCACAACCCAAAATTGTTATGTAAAGCATCTACTCTTCCATATTGGAGCAGACTGTTCTACTATCATAGCAACCTTTCAATTCCCTCAAAATATGGAACAAAAAGTAGAGGTCTCTGTATGAACAGAGAGGCATTTAATGAAAGCTTTTCATGTGTTGCTGGACATAGTATTTCATAACATAGCAGTTGGACATATTCACGTAAAAATTCAGAAAAGGAAAAGGTAAAATGAACAGTAAAGGAGTCTGATGTTTATTTGAAGTGCAGAAAACAGATGTAAAACCATGCCAATCAATCATGTCAGCACTACCTGGGGGGTTCAGTTGTTCACCGACTTCTACGCCATTTTTGCTCCATTAACAACACTTGAGTGATAAAGTGGAAGAAGGGTTTTGGGTGAAACTAATGTTACCCTCCAACTCTGGTGCACATCATCAGGAACAAGGTCTGGTTTGCCATAATATCACCTTCTCTGGATTTGTGTCTTAGGTTGTTTCTGCTTTCAAAGTGGGTGCCAACAATAATTTCATAGATTTACTTCAATTTTTGTCATTCTTCTTATGGTCTTTCCCTACCCAACTCATTTCCAGGGTCTCCTTCAGCCACTGTATAGGTCACCCATTTGTTCATGTTCTACAGTGAAAACTTTATGGGACCACCACTACTTTTTTTATCTGTTGTTCCTTTCTTTTTAAAGGATGTCATGTACCTCAAAGAGGTAAATAAATCTCAGAAGCCAAGAAAAATGCTTAAACAGATCTCTGGCCAGATATGTCTGTACTGTTTTTGTCCATCTCTATATCTTGCTGAGTTCTGTTTCACTGTCCAGCCATGCCGGTACGAGGCACACGATCAACAGCAGGGTGGAAGGACATGTGTCACAGCAACAAGCCCTTTCACATGTTATGCCTGAAGACTACTCAGGAATTGATCAAAATCAAGACAAATCATTTAACTGGTATTTACTTCTATCTCTTTTTTACAGTCTCTTGCAAATCCCGCACTAATTGACAAAGTATCTCGACTAAATCTAATAATCTGAGATGCAAAATATTCTGTCCTGCAGGGAATTATTGCTTGAAAATACTTGTGGTTCCCACCAAAACTCATATTTCCTCTTCCTCAGAGAGCTGCTAAGTCAGAAGGAAGTGATGAGAGCAACTTGTTAAAAAGGGAACAGTACCAGTACAACACTTGGCATCCAATAGTGTGTGCTGAGCTTGACATTCACAGAGGAGAAAAACACACACAATGTCAACATGTATTTCCAAGTGACTATATATATATATAATGTTTTATTTAAGCTGTTCATAATAAGATACTAATGTATGATGCCTAGCTTCTAATTAAATAAAAGTGCTTGAAATTTATAGCCTGAAAACTTGAACTTTAAAACAAAAAATATTCAAGTGTGGGAACCTGAAGTTAAGGATTCAGCAGATCTTCTGGTGTTCAGCATTTCAGAGGGTTTCTTTACTGAAGAAGAAACTGAGGATTTTAGTGAGGACAGAGGACACCAATCAAGCACTCTTGTTGATAGTTCCTGCCACTGTTTTTTCTTCCTCTAACAATAAATTTGCTTTTCAAACATGTATATGCCATTTTAGTTCTATAGCTGAAAAGAAAGTATATATTTGCTGAAAGTTACCTGTGAGTAAAAGCTGTCCTGGGTTGTGTGTTTAGATACAAAGAATGTACTAAAATATACAATATAGCTTTTTTTTTTTTTTTGCTACAGTAGCAGATATTTATGATGAGAACAGCAGGTGTCATTCCACGGTGAATCAAAAGCTATATTGCATTTTTAAGTATCTCCATTACTATTTGTTCTCATTATAAGGAAAAATCCTAGCTTCTCGACACTTGCTATTGCTATGTTGAAACTGTTATAAGTATACAAAAATATCTGAAAAATTTAGAAATTGAAGAAGCAGTTAAATTTGGAGTTGAAGTTTAAAACTCCTTAAAGTTGAAATAAACTTTTCCTGGAAGTTATGAATTGTCTATGAAGTTGGCGATATAGCTTGGCTCTGGGTCACTGACTGGATAATATGTTCTCCCACATAGAGGCTTCTCCGGATCTCTCTCTGTGTATAGATAACATCAATATTTTCCTTTTTTATTTCATGCAGATTTCAGTTCTGTGCATCTTTTTAAAGGAACTTACACTGACACTTTACATTCCTTACAATTTCTGCTTTCAGCTTTTTTCTCCACAGTCAACTATATTTTGAAATAAAATAAGCAATTAATACAAACAAGTGTTAGTTGAAGTTTCTTTAGTTCTCTTAAAAATGCAGTATTATTACCATTAAAAGCACTCTTCCATAAATGTTACTTAATTATACCCTACCATCCAATTTTAAGTCATTTCTTTGCATTGCTTGTCTCAGAAGAGCAAACTGAACCCTGAAATCAGAAAACTTGGCTGCTTTCAGATGCTACTATAATAATGAAATTCATAGGATTCATACTTTCAGAGAATCATCAGAGGCCATAAAACTTAAGAAGCAGCCTGGGCCTGTTTTTAACTTGCACTGAATCAATGCACCTAATCAGTGACATTGTAGTTAGTGGTGGTCCCAAGAGAATTCCGGCTGCTTTGACTGAGAGATTTTTTTTTTTTAGATTTGGTGATCACTCCTCAGTGAATCTCAGGGGGAGGAGTGAGATGCAGATTCACATAGGCTACAGATATACATATATAAATTTGTCCATGTACTTGCAAATGTAAAATCTCAAAGTTTTTGCTATACCACAAGTAAAGCTTACTTCACAGATTTCCCTAAAGTATGGTCTGATGTAAATCCCAGCTGCTACAGAACATAAGCCAATCAAGTTCTTTCCTTGATAGAGTTGACATTGCATATTGCCATATAGGAGACATTTCTTCTCCTACATCTTGTTCCTTCCTGCAGCACTATAGACTTAGTGCTACAGACTGCTTCTATAGACTCAGTGGTGTTGGAGTATTTCAGCTCTAAGTCTCTAATTTGTTTATGCAGATTCCTTCATTCCTCCAAATTCTGCAGCACAGACTTCGCAGGCTTGCCTCCCATAGCTGATGCCACTTAGCCTGCTGCAAATTGATGTGGATGGCTCCCTGGCTTTGGAGACTGAACATTTTCACCTTCACAGTACACTCAGCTTTCACTGGCCTGGGGCGTAGGAACTTGAGATACATTCTTAACTAGGAAATTCCACTTTGCATTGCAACATGCTGTAATCATACTAGTGGACTGAAATTTCAAGTATCCTAGAAAATTCCACGTTGTCACTCTTCAGAAGGGCAATGGTTCCAAGAATTAGCACATTTCCCTCATCCCCACTTTATATTACCACTTGAAACTAAGTACAGATTCTTGCTCAACTGATGAAAGTCAAACAAGTAAAGTACAGCAGCAGCTTGTGCACGTTTTCTCTTATTAATTATATGCATAGTAATACCGTATTTATGAAATAATTTTCACACACCCCTTTGGCACTGATGAATGCTTATCAATGTTAACATCATGACAAAAATGACAAAAGCCTGGAAGTTCAATCGTGGGAGTGGAACTTTACATGTCTTGTGCTACTGCAAAGAAAAACACAGGCTGTGTCCTAGGTCACAGCTTCAGCCTCTTGGATGTTGTCAGTTGATGTTACAATCTTCTAAGCTGTGTTTTTAGCTGTGGATTCTTTTAATTTTTCTCTTAATCACAATCAAATTTCTGGTGAAAGATGACACCGTTTAATGTTTTGAGAAATGTGAAGACAGGATGATCAGACACCTTATACATCTGCTAGCTACTCCGGGGTGCTTTATGACCTCTTAGTAAAAATATATGTTTATCATTAACCTAGGGTCATTTATTGACCCCCTAAACCTACAAGTGTTACTTTGTACACAGCTGACATCAATGCAGCATAAATTACTTAAGCCTGTCCCTGAAGGATTTGTAAATGGCATCAATTCTTTCAATATCTAGATGCCAGCTATCAGGGGGAAATTCATGTGAGAGTTAAAAAACATGAGGTTAATTGAAATTAGCCTTCAACTGAAAAAGGAATCTTAAAGGAATTTTGAAGTTCCATTAAGTATGGAAATAATATTTATTCCCATGTGGGAGGCAGAAATTAATCTCAGATAAGGAGCTGCGACCGTATTTCTGTTTTTCACTTATCTTCCCATCTTGGTTTTTATTCAACACCCTTGCCACATCCTGGGAATTGTTTCTTCTTTCCAGTATATTTCTTTTTTTTCATCTTCCTTTGTGGTGGATTCCTTGTGCTGCTCCATGAAGGAGACCTTTGTTCTGACAATCTTGTCCAATTGTCTTTCTGGACTGGATACCTCTAGTTGCTCAGTGAGCAAAAAAATGCCTCAGTCTTCTGCTGGGCAAAAAAGCTTGCTTTACTCTCATCACATGTATAGAAATGTACACTTGCCTTTTTAAAGCAAACCCTGAAATTTATGGGTTATGTTTGGAAAATGGAAAAAGTTTGCATACTGTAAGATCAAGATCCATGAGAGCTAATAGGTGGTGCTACAAAATGCCTAAAATGATAGATTTCTAAGGAGAACATCAGCTATGGGAGAGCAGGAATTGGTATTCACTAGACTTCTGCCACCAGCTTTGCTTCTGAAATAAAGATCTAAATTCCTCATGGAGCTTCATATTCAAGAGCAGCCATTGACAACACTTTTCTCTGTGCTCACTCCTAGAGGGTGGTTCCCAAATTGATTCCTGCAGATCACAACAATACGTGCTATTGCTATCAGGATGGTGGCAAATTGCCAGCCTGCTTTTCCTCTTTCGCACTGTTAAATTACATTAGGTGACAGAGAAATAAAATAAAATGTTCTTCCTTAACAGCATGTTTCCATATAACCAGCTGCTGTGAATAACACTGGGCCGCTTCCCAGTCAGCAACAAAAGGAAAAGACAATCCATGAAATCTTCTATCTTCTATGTATTTTAACAGGCAAACAAAGCATTTGAAATAGTTGAAAACACCTGTAATGACAGTTCACTGTAGGCAATCTGGTTTTCACTAGGGTTTGGGTATCAGAGTGACAGGCACTTCATGCCCATTTGTGGAACAAGTCATCTCCTGTAATGCTACAAACCTCAGTTCTACACAGTCACACAAAACTCACTTGCATTGCCGTGGGATATTTTAAAAAACCTAAAGATTGTGTTTAATATTATCCTTTTGTTTTACTAGCAGTGCTGTCCATAACTAACAGATCTGGAAAAACAAAGACAAACTAGATGGCAAAAGATGTAATTACAGATGGGAGACTTATTTTGTGTGGGAAAAAGCACTAAATAGCACTATCATGAACAATGAGTTGGGCTACTGTAATGTCAGAAACAAGGATGGTATAAACACCAACGATGCATTAATGTCTTCTTAACATAACCTTTGAGTATGATTCAGGGAAACCTGTCCTTGGGATTTCTGATAGGAAGAGAACAACAAATAATGGTCAAACAAAATTCCACTTAGACATCTTCAAACTATTTTTAAGCAAGTTAAGGTTGTTAAAGTATTTTTAGACTGTTTACTGGAGGTGACTTAATGGAGATTTTCATTCTTGTATAGAGCTATCTTCCCTTTTCATTATAACATCACTTTTTTATCCTCCTCTCCTTCAGTACAGAACTGTACTGTCAGTTCTCTGTTCATCCTTTTATGTCATCGTCTTTATCTCTTTCTATATATACATCCTGATTTGTCTCCTGTTCAGTAACCTACCTCTTTGCTTCCACCCTTTGTTCCATTTATCTTTCTGATGGCTGACATCATAGAATTTGACAAGACTGACATAAGCCACAGTGGGATTCATCTTAATATTATAAAAAATTCCAAGTGAAAAATACATTCCCAGAATATTTTAATCACAATATTTTAATCGATGTGTTACTCTGAAGGCATAACATTTAAGGCTGTAAGAGTTCATATATTTAGTCTTAAATTACATTAACAATTAGCACCATAAACAGATAAGAAAATGGCACGGTATTGCAAACATGAGTAATTGGTTCATGCTACAAATAATCCTTCCCTTCAGCAAAAATACACAGGACAGTATAACCTCCATTTCCCAGATGATGTTGCTTCACTACTGTGCTGTTACTTTTTATTCTCCAGCCACAGTAGCTCTGGTTTTATAGCACTTGAAATCTTGCAGCCAACCTGCCCTTGCTTGTCTGCCAAGGTGGGAAAGGTCTTACCACCGTTTGTGCAACTGGCCTACTACCTTTGGATCTCAAAACAAAATTTTCTGATAGCTTAAATCAAAGCCTTTGGAAATACTCAGAATTCAGCATTACTTCTGGACGGATGGATGGATGAAAGGACCAATGTAGTGAGAGGAATGACATTTATGCCATTGCAAGGTACGTGAGACTAATTAATTTTGCTTATGGTTCTTGAGCTTGGGTTTATGAATCTTTCAAAGGTGATCTCTCATGTATGTTTCCTTACAATGGGAGAGCCAGGGAACATGAAATCTCTGACAGCATTTTGGTAATGCCAATATGGACTTTTCAGGCTATCAAGGCAATGTAGTTTGGAAGAAAAAAGCATTGAACAGAAGAATTTTAGTCCAAGAAAAAAATTTCAATTAGGTATAGAAAGCATGTTTATTTTAATTTTTCTGCACTAGTTGAATTTGTGAAAATCAGTATTCATTATAATCAACTAAAATATTAAGAGCAAAAAACAAAGTAATGTAACCCTTCCGTCAATAGACTAACATTGCTATATCCCTACTTGTCCTCCTGATTGTCTCAGGGTCAGATTTGTTATAAAGCACAAACAGAATCTTTAAAAATCACTTGTTATGAGAGGGCTTCATGGGTGCAGAATTATGAACCAGCTGTTCGAAAAGCTGATCCAGTGCCTACTTGAGAGAAGAGTTTCAAAAATAACATTCACCTGAAAACAGTAATAGAGCAATACCCCATCACAAAACACATACTTCCTGAAATTCAAATGCATCATTAATCTCTATCTAATCCCGTTGAATCTATTGGTACTCAAATTCACAGCCATCCATTATGAGAAATAAAGCTTAACTTTGTGCCAAAGTTCTGTAACAGTTTTTACCACAAAGCCTTTACGTCTTCTACTCATCTTATTTACATAAGATAGATACGCCTAAATGTGATAGATGTTTTAAGGTAGATATTAATATTTCTGTAAGGAAGATATTGACTAAATCAAAACAACAGAATTATCAAAACTCCTTAAACACATTTGTCTATGACAGAGAATAAAAGGAATGTAGACTTTATTTTCTATTAGAAGCAGTCATTTAATAATCTTTTTATTAATGTTTTCCAGATTTCACAGTACTTTTTATTAGCCAAGCATCTGATTTCTTACAATGTGTTCTGATAACCACAAGAATCATGTTGGCAATACTGAAGGAGTAAAAACAAAAAAGATGTTTTTAAACTTGAGCATTATCTCTAGTTTCTGAGCCACTTTCATACAGGCACAACAGACATAACACTCAAAAAGAAAAATTACAGATGAGAAATTAAACAGGATTTAAAATTATTTCCAGCTCCTATGCATTCTGCCCCACAACTATAAATACAACTACCAAATTAAAATATTATGATGACAATGTCTCCTTTTATCATTATTCTTCTCACAAACTCCTCACCTAGTACTCAGTTCTCAAAATCCTATCTTTAATCTGCTGGATTTAAGTGTTAAAACAGATTTCAAACAATGGATGCCTGCTGTAATCCTTCAACAGAGTGGAGGGGGTTAAGTAGCACCACTTTAGCTATGCCTGAATTCTGTGATTTTTGAGCTTAAGTAAAACCTTTTAACATTATTTGACTATACCAGGTTGATTTTTTTCAGTTTTAAATTGCTAACCAACTTGCTGAATCTCAAATTGCTCCCATTTTTACAGGAACCATGCCAGGGTATTACAGACAAAATGGCTAAATTGGTTCTGGGGGGAACCATAAGCTGTTTAAAATAAGATTACATTTATTTTTTTAAACGTCTTGTTTGTATGTATGTATGCATGATTTAGAGTGTTGGTATTCTGTAATTTAACTGTATGATTTTTATGCCTGCTGAACTTTAGGATGCTCATGAAAATTAGGTGCTTGTTTCTCTTGTTCCTCTGATGAATGAAATTTCAATAAGTATTGTCTTAGCTCCTTTTTGCCTGCCTTGTGTTTTCATGTTAACCACTTTCAATCATGGCCTACTATCTTATTTTTCCTGCTTAATTCTCCTATTTGCATGCATCTTTACATCCTTTCTTGCAACATATTCTCTTTCTTAATCTCTGCATTATATTGCCTATTTCTCTCCCCCTACCTATTTTCTGTGTGATATCTCTTAGAACACCCTTAACCTTTTTCTTTTTGTATCAGCATCTCCAAAAACTGCTGCAAAGCACATTCAAAAATTGCAAATGAAAGCATAATTCCTAGGGAACAGCGGGCAGGTATTTGTGAGAGTCCAGGAAGGACTGAGAAACAAGCTCTTCACTGTGGGCCTGGTTCACCTCTGAAAAGCACCTGCTGGTGGAGATTTCTTTTTTACACCACTGTGCATGTTCAAAAGCAGAATCAGCCCCCTTGTCTGCTCAGCTTTAAAGACATGCAAGATCAGGTAACACCTCTTATAGCACAGGCACAATAGCATCTGCCAGAATTACACGGCACCACATCTGTGTTTAACTTGGAAACTGCATTTATCTACAGAAATTTTAGGCCATATAAGACACGAAACAGGAAACAGTGAAATCAGAGATGATAACTAGCAATCTTGTCCTTCCTGCCTAGCATTACAAAGTTGACAATATTGTGGTTACAGTCAGCAAAACATGATTTTAACAGCAAGGTAGGAAACAGCCCCTGTCTCTAAACATCTTCTTAGCTTTCTAATTCTGACAAGCAAATGGAAGGTATGCTCTATTTGATCTCTAAAATGAAAAGGAGGAAAAAATATATTTCCCAAACAATTGGAAAATTCCTTTAGTTGTGGCAATAGAGTACCCAGTTATTTGGCATACAAGCAGACTTTTCCCTTGATATAATTACCTATTTAAGATACATAATTAACCAGTTTGTAAACCGATGTCTCAGCTGAAGATCACACTCACAGAATTCATATCGTTGTTTTGATATACAGTTTAAATGGGAAACCTGATATGTCTTCTATGAATTCAAAATACACGCAATTCCTTCTCAAGAACTTTATTTTGGAATCAAGGTCTGTAAATTCAATGCCCATGGTAATTAAAGACTGTTTGAAAAACCCCTGCACTCATCTACAGAAGCGTATGTACATCTGCATACCTGCCACATGCAACTAATTCTGCCAGACTAGAACAGAAAAACCCATAGTTATTTACAAGTAAAAACCCAGACATACTATAATCATTGATAAGTGAGAAAAAAAATAATATGAAAAGAATTAGTGAACAGATTCTACACACAGTTTAATGCTGGTTGTGTTTGTTTATTTATTTGGTTTTTTGTCACTGTGGTGGGTTGACTCTGGCTGGATGTCTCTATTACTCCCCTCCACAGCTGGACAGGGGAGACAAAATATAGCAAAAGGCTCAGGAGTTGAGATAAGGACAGGGAGAGATCACCCAGTGATTACCATCACAGGCAAAGCAGTCTGAACTTGGGGATATTACTTGAATTTATTACCAACAAGAGAAGAGCAGGGTAATGATAAATAAATCTTAAAGATACCTTCTTCCCACCTCTCTTTCCAGCTCTACCTCCTCCCCCTCAGAAGGGCTGGGAGACAGGAAATGGGGGTTATGGCCAGTTCCTCACATGTTACTGCCACTACTCAGGGAGTGGAGTCCTTCCCGTGATCCAGCATGGGTTCCCTCCCATAGGAGACAGCCCTCCAAGAACTTTTCCAATGTGAGTTCCTCTGATGGGCAGCAGTTCTCCACAAACTGCTGCAATCTGGGTCACTCCTCCATGTGATGCACTTCTTCAGGCACAGACGGCTCCAGCCACAGGGTCACAAGTCCTACCGGGAATCCTGCTCCAATGTGGGCTCCTCTCTCCACAGGTCTGCAGGTCCCTGTCAAGCCTGCTCCAGCACGGGTCGCCCACAGCTCACAGCCTCCTCTCAGCCATCCACATGCTCCGGCCTCAGTCTTCTCCACGGGCTGCAGGTGGATCTCTGCACTCCCACTAAAACCTCCATGCACTGCAGGGGCGCAGCTGCTTCGCCGTGTGTGAGACACTGAAATGTTAATGGTTAATGACTCAAACAATTGGCCATTTGCAAAAGCAGCAGGTGCTTTGCTCACGATGTGCAAGGTGACCACCGAGGCGCAGAGGGGGTGCACAGCAACCCCTGGAGGCTGCAAGCTGGGGTTTGAGCCACGCAGGGGAAGAGGTTGATAATAAGCAGATCCTGCAAACAAAATATACATGGAGAGAGCAGTGATCTTATCCTAAGAAAAAGGTTTCTTCACCTTACTTAGGAGTTTTTTTAAATTATCTTATTATTTAGACCTCATTAAAATTGTTTTGAACTAAAGCAGTAAATAAAAAGCCCAGATCCTTATTTACCAAAACACAAGCATTTTAGCACACTAAATTCTAGTTTCCTTCAGAAAGATGTTTCAGTACAAAATCATGGTTTGCACAATCTATTCTGTCTAAACACTTCCTTTCAAGTTTTTTATATGCCCAGTCACTCTGTTTTTCACTTCTGTATTGATATATATTGTATCATATGCCTGTTTCAAAGTACCCAGGCATCTCTTAAATGTATCAGAAAACCCACACCTAATCCTCATCTATACAGATTAATATCACGAAATGACAACAATGGGATCAGTTAATAGAACAATATCTGAAGAGTTAAGAACATAGATTAAAACAAAATTGCACACAAAATATACCAACAAAAGATTTCTCTAACTAGATTTTTTGTTGGTTATAATTAAAACTAATAAAGTTATAAAGCAAAAAGGCTTGTTTGTAACCCTCTATATCACTACCCGGCAGCACATGAAGATGCTCAGTGCATCACTAAATTAACTTTCTCACTTCTGTTATCATAGGGGTGTTTCACCTCATTCAGATCACCTCCCCACCCAGCTTCCACATAACCTGTGAACCAAGACAGCATTGTCGAGGATGGCTAAAAGTCACGACTTCATACCCCACCTGTGTGCAAAACAGACATATCAAGGCACTAACAAGACTAAGTCATAATTTAAGTAGTCACTTAAGAGGTATCATGAACTGCAGTGACAGTAGACTCTTTGATCTCTGGTGGCTGAGAAGTCAATAACTCTTTCTGGTGGTGGTTCTCCATCACCCTGGAGGCGTGCACAGAGAGGGCAGCAGATGTAAACCTAGAAAATGACTCAGAAAAAGTCAGGGGAATGGGCTTCTCATCTTACCCTCCATGGCCAGTAAGTCATGTTTGCACCATCTTTATACCTCTGGCCATCTCTCAAGCACTCATTCTTTTCCCTAAACTGGTGTGCTGTGGACAAGCAAGTCAGAATGCATTTTAAATTAGGTCAATATGGAGCCGCTTCTACACTACATATGTAAAGTGGACTTCTCCCTCAGCATCAGTACAGGTGGAAGTATGTGAGTAGCCTAACTTTTGCCTCCTCAACACACTCAGGGTTCTGAGGAAAACTGTCTCACAGGTCCCCTCCCTCTCTCAGAAACACTAAAATTTTCTCAGTGAAGATCATTTACAAAGAAAAGGGAAATACAGAGTTGACTGTGCACAAAAAGATGCTGTGGACCATAACAGCAGAACTGTAGGACTAGTCCAGACTGACATGTGGGAGTGTTCCAGACTCACATGTGTGAGTGTCAGCCAGCCTCAATGTCTCTTCTGGAGCTCCAGCATAAGTGTCAAACATCAGAACAGAGGGAATTTTGTGCAAGCCTCCTTTCTTGGTTGCTGGTTATTACACTCAAACTTCTCTGACAGAGCATGTAGCAGACAAGGAACAACCCTAAACAGTTGTATCTGAGTTCTATGATAGACTTAAATCTTGACAGAGTGTTTCACACTGAGCTGTTAAATTATTTCACAAATTACAAAGGGCAGGAATTGTCAGAGTAATTTATTAGAGCCGGAAACAGAGATTCATTTGACTATTTTTCACTCACTGGCCATTCTTTTATGCTGATATTTTTTTTATTCCAGGTTATATATGTGTTTTCTTAGAATTTTTTTCTGTTGTGTGAGTAATCCAGTATCTTACACACTTACTGACGACTTCCATTCATGTAGCTCATTAAATGACAGGCTCAATGATTTTGAAGGTCTTTTTCAATCTAAATGGTCCTATGATTTTCAGTTTTCTTTGTGTAAATATCTTACTTTTCATTGTTGAGTATTAAGGTATGAGGAATGGATTTGTTCAAAGAAACCAGGAGATCTTTATCCTTTGACAGTGTAACAAATCCCTTACTCTCAAATTACTCAGCAGGCCCATTTTTTAGTAATACTTCCACCTGGTGCTCCATAACATACCGGATAGATGTGAAGAGTATCTTCATTTTTAACAAGATTTCTTTGTCCTGTTTTAGCGTGCTCAATAGCAAATAGCTTGGTTCCTAAACTTTGCAGTCAACTTCAAAGTGAAAAATGCTCAGGCATACCTTATCTAGCACTGAACACTGTAGGTCTGATCAGCATTTGTAGCAGAACTTTGTTGGCAACTGATCCCATGACCTTTCAGGGGTCTAAGAAACACTGTGAAATATTGCTGGAGTGATAACTCCATGCATAACATATCAATAGAAAGTGAGAAAATCATCAATGCTTGTGTGAACCAAACTGAGTTTTTCACAGCTCAAACAATCCATAAAGCTTTCTCTTTGATGTTTTAAGAACTTTTCACCTCTTTAGTAAAATAAAGGCTCAAAATGGAAGAAATTGAATTCCCTCTTTTTCTATCTTCATATTTTTACACCTATATGCTCTGCCAAAGCATTTTTGCACTGAGCAATATAGTGCTGAACTCTCTAACGCTTTCTGCCCACCTCATACCTCTGCCTACGCTTCCATCTTGTTTTCTGTTCACAGTCAACATAGTAGATCAAAAAAGCAGTCCTTTTATCTGGAATTGTCTGAAAAAATACCATTCTTTCTTTGGACATCACTATGGTATTTTTTTCTGTGAAGGTGCATGTGTGTACTATATATGTCTCGTATACACGTGTGTGTACGTGTGTCATAGCGTGTGCCTCATGCATGCTCCCACCTCTCTGAAACCATCAGCACTTTCAGTGCAAAGTTTAGTGAGTCAGAAATAAGTCAGTATTGATGTCCTTCTGATCTAGCAAGTCAGCCAGCATTTCTACTTGTCCCAATTGTTTGTCTCTTTCTCACAGCACATCTAACTAAGGCAAGAACAGCTAGAGAGAAAGCAGAGGAAAATGGGGTGGACAAACCCTGCTACTTGAAGGCCAGCAAACCCTTAACTCACAAGAGTCTGCTCAAAAACTCACAAGGTTCTTTTTCAGTTTCTTTATAATCTTTGTAAATAGGACATCTGATAATTTATTTCTCTACCAAAACAGTGAGATGTGCGGTTCTTAGTCTGTTTTCAAGTGAGCTTAGTCAGTCTGTGAGGATCCCCATCTACAAAGTGATCTACTCGGGCTGCACTATCTCAGCACTACAATCTCTGGGGCTGAAGTGGAGATGGGGTCAGTGGGAAGGAGGGAGCACTTTTCTTCTGCCATGCATTGGGAAACAAGTGGAGGTGAGATTCTGAAAATCGGAAGAAACAGAGGTTGCCACAGCCCTACCCTCCAATGGTAACTGGAAATGAGTCAATACAGAGATATTTAATCCTGTGCGTAACTCTTCCTGCTTCACAGGGCATCTCTGTAAGGAGTCAAAAGATAATTGCCAGTTTCTGTTAATCTTAAAAAAATGAAGTGATCTGTAAAAATCAGATCCTGTTTCTGACTTTGACCTTTCTAATCTCCTTCTCTCTCTACCCATCTGGTTGAGATTTAACTAAATCTCTGGGCCACTTGAGACAGGACAATGCCTGTTGGTCAGTGGCTTGCAGAAAATTATAAATGGCAGAGTACTGATGCTCACGTACTGACCAGGATCTTTGGGCAGTACCAGGGAACCAAAGCTCAGTCAGTTTCAGCAACATTAATTGGCTGTTATTAACTTCACAATGAACAGCAGAGGTTAATGGCAAGGGATAGGAACACTTTCCTAAAAATAAAAATGAAACAATAAAAGGCACGGTTGCAAAATAATGGCAAGCTATACTATCAGACCAAAGCTTGACTTAGAATCATAGAATACCCTCAGTTGGAAGGGACCTTCAAGGATCATCAAGTCCACTTCCTGACTCTATACAAGACAACGCCAAGAACCACACCTTGTGCCCAAGAGCACTGTCCAAAGGTTTCTTGGACTCTGGCAGGTTTGGTGCCATGGTCATTTCTCTGGGAAGCCTGTTTCAGTGCCCAACCATCCTCTGGGTGGAGAACTTCCTCCTAATATCCAACCTAAACCTTTGCTGACACAACTTCAGACCATTCTCTCAGGTCCTGTCGCTGGGCACCAGAGAGAAGAGATCAGTTCCTGCTCCTTTGCTTCTCCTCATGAGGAAGTTGTAACTGCAATGGGATCTCCCCTCAGTCTCCTCTTCTCCAGGCTGAACAGACCAATGAACTCAGCAGGCCATATGGCTTCCCTTGTATACCTTTCACCATCTTGGTCACCCTCCTCTGGATGTGCTCTAATACCTTTATATCCTTCTTATGTCATGGCACACAAAGCTGCACACAATATCCAAGGTGAGGCCGCTCCAGTGCAGAGCAGAGCAGAGCCGGACAATCCCCTCCCTTACCCGGCTGGCCATGCTGTGCCTGATGCACCCCAGGACATCAGGTTGTCCCTCCTGACTGCCAGGGCACTGCTGACTCACATTCAACTTGCCATCAAATAGGACCCCCAGGTCCCTTTCTGTAGTGCTGCTCTCCAGCGTTTCATTCCCCAGTCTGTACATACATCCCGGTTGCCCCATCCCAAGTACAAAATATGGCATTTGTCCTCATACAGTTGGTGATTGCCCACCCTCTTAATATGACAAGATCTCTATGCAGGGCCTCTCTGCCTGGGAACTTGTCCTGGGATTTTTTCCTTCACATTTTTCCTCCATTTATTTGAACAGTAATTCTCTATTTAGCATCAAATATAGAATTGTGAGCATATGAACTTATCTTGGTCTATTTCAGTATCTGACAGACAAGTTCTAACAAAAGCTGTTCAGTGCTTTGCACTCTCAAATAAAATGCAAAAGCCCCTTTCACATCTGAGCTGCAAAGGACAACCCATCTGCCTGGTTGCATGAACACTAATTGCTATCTGACACTTTTTCCTTATGGCCTTGTGGGATGACTCTGAGCTCTTCCTCAGCTCCTGGCAGAACTCATTTATAAAAATGCACTGCTGGTATGGATGTTTTAATTGTCTTGTTATGCTAGGTGACTTGTTTCTATGTAAGTGAGTTTTTGGATGTTTCCTTCCTGCCCATTTTTAATCCTTCAGTCTTTTTAAGAATCTAGGGAATTTGGACTTGTCCTGGTCAGTATTTAGTCATCCTGTTCCTCAGCTAGGAACTGTGAGTCTCAAAGCCACTGAGTAAAAATGTAAGAGAGAAATAATTTCCTGGAGTCTAATGCACAGGAGAAGTCAAGAGCTACAGACACCAGCAGACTCAAGGGTTATGCCCTGGGGAGCTGTCTGAGAGGTCCTAGTTCTCACCTACAGCATCATAGACTGCTCAGCCCAGTCTCCAAATGTATCATCTTCTGGCCTGCTGTGGCACTGCAGTCCCCTTTCAATACCAGCAGGACTCAGAGCATCAAAATGAACCCTTGTATCCTGTGGCCCATAGCAGTTATGATGTACCTCTTTATTGCATCCTGAGTGAAGTTTCCCTATAAAGAAATATTGATTGAAGAAGAAAACTCATAAGGATCAATGTTTTATGTTCCAGCTGTGTTTTATGTTACAAAAACAGCTCTTTGGAGAGTTGGTGCAGAGTGAGTGCAAAGTAATACCAGTAATTCGCCTCCTGTTGGATCATCCTGTACCAAATTCTTCACCATTCTCACCATTGACTCATGGACAGAAAATAGCTACTGTGTTCTCAGGGGATAGTGGGGGGAAAAGAAAGAGGAGGAAGGCAGGGGGTGGAATAGGAATAGGAAATCTGCTCCAAAGGACAAATGCTTCAGGAGAAGTGCCAGTGTGTGCTGGGGGAGGAAGTGCCAGTCTGTCCCCAGGCATTCAGATCCTAAGTCCAGTAGCTGGTGGTTAAAACACTACTGACCTAACTCAGCATTGCATGGCAGAAGCTACAGAATGGTATGTGCCTGGATAGTGGTGAGAACCCAAAACTCCATTGCTCTGAGCCTGACATGCTTGCAAAACAGAGCACTCCCACTATACCTCTGTCAGTGCTTTTACAATAGCAGCAACCTCCTCAGTTGTGTGTGGGTACAGAGCTAGTAATGAACTGTTTACAAAGGGATGTAATTGTATGTGACCATTATGAAATATTATCCATATAGAAGTCACATGATTTTCCTAACCAAGGAACAATAGGATTTCTTGCCCTTCAGCAGGAAACAGTTTTCTTTCAAATTTTTAGTCTCCTTTCCCAAGCACCTCTTTCAGCCTCTGTCCCTGCTTATTCCCTTCCAGACACTTGTCCATCCCTGAGCTGACCTTCTCCATTCACATTTCCTCTTCAGACCAGTTTCCCCTGCTCCAAACTGTTCTTATTATCCTCACACACCTCGAGTTGCTATCTACAACCTGGTGAAAACAGCCCCAGTGTGAGCCTTCTCCATCTTCTCCCCGCCGTGCAGTGCAGCCATGCCCCACCACTGCACTCACCAGCTTGCTGCTGATGCCTTTGGCCTTGCTGCTGATGCCATTTGGCCTTGCATTTCTGATGCAGGGCCAAAGAAGAGTCTGGAGCACAAGTCTTATGAGGAGCAGCTGAGGGAGCTGGGGCTGTTTAGCCCGGAGAAAACGAAGCTCAGGGGAGACCTTATTGCTCTCTACAACTACCTGGGAGGAGATTGTATCCAGGTGGGCGTCAGACTCCTTCTTCCAAGTAACAGGTGATAGGACAAGAAGAAGTGGCCTTAAAGTATGGTGGAGGAGGTTTAGATTTGAGATTATGAAAAAATTTTTTCTTAACAAACATTGGAACAGGCTGCCCAGGTAAGTGCTGGAGTCACCATCTTTGGAGGTATTTAAAAGGTGTGTAGATGTGGCCCTTAGGGACATGGTTTTGTGGTAGACTTGGCAGTGTTGGGTTAGTGGTTGGACTCAATGATCTTAGAGATCTTTTCCAACCTAAATGATTCTATGATTCTGTGATCACACCAAGGCAATTCATTATCATCTGTTATGTACATGCAGCTTTGCCATGTCATTTGGGCCAAGAGATAGCACACAGAAGGGTTAAAAAAAACCCTCAATATGTCTGGTAAAGCAAATCCAAACTCCCTAAAGGATTGCAAAGTCTTAAAGAGTGGCTCTTCAGATCAGGGGTGACAGAAGCGCTTTGGTCTGCTGTATCTGTTCCGTAGAGATGATTATGACACTGACACTGAATGCATTCACAAAACCCACAATTTAAACACATTTTTAAAATGTGTCAAGGATTTATAGACTACTGCTTGAGAGAACTTCAAAAGTGGGAAAAGGCAGGGCTATTTTTAATGTAAAGCCATTGCTACCTAGCAAGAAAACACTTTTGTATTCATGTAAAGTATTTATTAGGTGTGAGGTTTTATAAATTGTTTAGTCCTACAGCCTTTTAAAAAAACCCCAAAAAACCCAGGCTACTTTGAATGCATTACCAAGTATCCTGTGGAATATTTCACATAAAAGGAAACAGAAGATGTATAAATGTAAACAGGCTAATTGTATGCAGATATAAATTATGCATGTTGGTCTTATGAAAAAGCATCCCTGATTTGCAGGGGTCTTACTCAGCAGCTTTGTGTCTTGTCTAAGGGGATATTTAGTATGGCTGTGATGTGCAGAATTTAAAACAAAACTTTGAATTCTGCAGAAGAAAAATACATTCCAACTGTGATAAGACTACACTGTTGGGAGTACGAGGCTTTATTTTATTTTATTTTACTATATTTTATTTTATTCCAGTTAATTTAATTTAATTTCATTTTATTTTATTTTATTTCATTTTATTTCATTTCATTTCACTTTAGTTTATTATATTTACTCTAGTTATTTTAATTTTTGGCTGTTCTGCTCATTAGCCCAGTTAATGTGTGTATGCCTGCCCACAGATACAGTGCCAAGTAAAAGATTGTGTTAAGACTTAAGGTTTGCAAAGGGATTATGGTTATTTTTATGTTTCTTAACAGGGATATGTAAAATATTCTCAAAGTCACAAACCGTTTCACGGCTGAAGCATTTCTGATTAGTCCCAGAAACGAACAGCCTGGGCTGCAGAGGTGCAGAGCAGCTGCAGTTCCCACCCACTGCCCTGGGGACAACGTGGAGTGAGCACCTGTGAGGAGTCAGGCTAATCGGGACAAATTCTAGAAATGGTTGAAACAGGTCCTTGCCCAGACAAAACTATGTCACTCGCTGTCTTTTCCCCTCAGTCCTGTAGAATGCCTCTCCTACAAATAACAGCAGCAGCATATTTGAACTCAAGTTGTAATATTCATGCTGAGGGATCCTTCAAAGTGGGAGTAGGATTATGTATCCCTTGGATACCCCCTGTGGGTATGACTCACATCCATGTTTCCTGTCTTTCTGGCGTGGATTAGTGAAATGATGCTGAAAGTGGAGGCGCAGGCAAGAAGGTTACTGGAAACAAGTTTGTGGAAACACAAAGTAGCTGAGGTGAAACCAAAATTCAAGGAGCTCACTGCAGTCAAGTAGATGTGACTGGTAATCTTCCTCCTAAATTTCTGAAAGAACTGTCACATGTATTCAAAAGGCCCGAAGCTATGATTTTTAATGATTCTATCAAGCCAGGGGTAATATGGAATGATTAGGAAACAGTAAGTGTGGAGGGAAAAAGCACACTGATCCAGGCAATGACAGTCTCATCCGTTTGCTCAGTCCTGCTTGGGACATGTCTATTAAAAAACAGATAAAAGGGTACTTCAATATTAAGTGACAGTACAAAAGCATGAAGACAAAGTATAAACACAGAGAGAGGAATTTTTTCAATTGGAAAAAACGTCACAAAACAAAATGCAGTCTTCATTACCACTTCTGGCAAAATAGATGCACAGTGACTGATTCAGTAATAAAACCCCAACAGGTTCTGACAGTGTGCGGTGGTACATAGCTCCATTAAGAGGAGCTACTGTACCTAGATATTCCAACCATGCAGGCACACAGTGTTGCTGTTTCAGAAAGCTGGGGGGGAAAAAAAGAAAAGAGCTATTTCTGACTCGTTGTCTATTGCTTCTTCTGCTACATTGTGCGATGGGGCAAGAGGCACAGCTTGCATATTCACCTGCCGTGATAAATTACATCAATTTCAGTCCCTCAAGACGGAGCTACTGGTGCAGAGAGCCACTGAACACTACCAGTTGCTTTATGCTACAGACATCAGACAGTTAAAGGCACACTGTGCAAGTGAAACATAACCCTGCATCTTGGGACAGGCTGGACACAAGATATTTGCTTCACTCATATTTTGTAAATGTGTCCTCATCATGCTGCAACCTTTACTAAGAGTCTGTACTCTATTAGAATAAGCCTTGAGACAGCCATTGCCATCTCTGACCCTGTCAGTTTTTCCATCTCCAGCAGTGGCCAGTACCAGCTGCTCTAAAAGTGAACGAGAAAAGCCTACAGCCAGCAGCTATTCAATAACAGGGCCTTAGGGGAAGTTTCTTCCCAAGCCTCATTAAATGTTGGCTTCATTCTTAAATTCTTTCTAAACTTCTCAGATTCTATTCTGGCCTCTTTGTCTGGTGTCTGCACTGTGGACTGGGCTTACCAGTGAGGATTTTCCTTGGCTGGCCCCAGCAACTTCTGAGCCTGCACTCCCAGCTGGCTCCAGCAGTGCGCAGAGGCTGTGCACCTCTCTTGCTCCAAGAGACTGGTGGGAACAGTCACCACAATGCAGACCATGGCTGCTCTACTTCAGTGCAAGCAAAAGAGGATTTCCCTTACCTGGTTCCCACTGACTGCTGTCAGCATTTTTCTCTTTTTCTTTGGAATGAGATTTCTTCTTGGGGTCTGGGGAGGAGGGAGGGGGAGCATTTTCAAAGTCCTTCTTGGAGCCTATCTAAAGCACTGTGTTGTGTAGCAAAGGAGAGTGAGTGCATGTCACCAAGTTTCAGTTGACTGTGCATTTCACAGCAGGGTGCACCTGGGCGTTCAGAAACAGCACTCACGTATAGGGAGAACCATAAATTGTTAGCGAATTAAGGCCCTAAGGGTTGTTTAAATATTGCAGTAATCATCTTGTCAGGCAAAGTCCCACATTCTGCTAAGATTAATCTGACATTCATCAGGAATGGCACAATAGAAGATTATTTAATTTGGATCACACTGTACTGGAAAACTGGCAGGAGGACAGAAATGACCCAAATTGGAAACAATCTGCAGAGAGTGCGCCAGATGAGAAAAGCAAGCAGAGAACAAGAAAGTGTGTATCTGTTTATTCGACACAGATACATTAATTGCAATGTATACATACACATAAACTTAAATGTCTTGCATACAAACATACAGGACCCTGGAAATTTCAAGAGCATTCAGTATTGGTTTAACTTCATTTTGGTATCAGCTCCTTGGGATTCTGCTCTAGACTCAAATGAGAGTAGAGTGGGACTACTGACAACAGCTTTTGAAATACTTCTCCAGTATCACTTCTGCTGATTTTTTTCATTCCTCCCTCATATTATTGAAAAGGGAAACAGCCTCAAACATTTTATATATATCTCGGAGTAAACACTGGCCTTTAGGTGAATTACTTTCAGGACAGAAGTGCACTCTTAATAGATCGTATATTTAAATCATCAAATATTATAATGGTGCAACAAATGTATCTCTTCTTTTTAAAAGTCCCTTTTAAAAGTGACTACTTCAGTGGACAAGGGAAGGGCTACAGATGCCATTTATATGGACTCCTGCAAAGCCTCTGACACAATGCTCCCCCCAACACCCTCCTGTCTAAATTGGAAGGAGAGAGAGATTCCATGTGTGAACTATTAGAAGAATAAGGAACTGGTTGGATAGTCACATCCAGAGGGTAGTGGTCAATGGCTCAGGGTCCCAACGGACATCAGTGACAAGTGGTGTCCCTCAGAGGTCCATATTGAGACCAGTGCTATTTACTATCTTCATTAATGGCATAGATGAAGGGATTGAGTGCACCTCAGCAAATTTGCAGATGACACCAAGTGCAGTGGTGTGTCTGACACAACTGAAAGACAGGATGCTATGTAGAGGGACTTGGGCAAGCTGGAGAAATGGGCCCATAGGAATCTCACAAGGTTTAACAGGACCAAGCGCAAGGTGCTGCACCTGGTTTGGGCAACCCCTGGTATCAAAACAGGCTGGGGGATAAGCAGTTCAAGAGCAGCCCTGCCAAGAAGAACTTGTGGGTGCTGGTGGTTGAGAGGCTGGACATGAGCCAGCCATGTGCACTTACATCCCTGAAAGCCAACTGTGTCCTGGGCTGCACCAAAAGAAGTGTGGGCAGCAGGTCCCCCCTGCTCTATTCCTGTGAGACCCCATCTAAAATACTGCATCCAGCGCCACTGTCCCCAGCATAAGAAGGGCATCGACCTGTCTGATCAAATACAGAGGAGGGCCACTAAGATGCTTAGGGGGATGAAACAATTCTCCTGTGAGGAAAGGCTGAGAGAATTGGGGTTGTTCAGCCTGGAGAAGAGCAGGTTTTGGGATGACTTAATTGTGGTCTTTCAGTACCTGAAGAGAGCCTACAAGAAAGATTGACAGAAACTTTTTACAAGAGCATGAGGTGACAGAACAAGGGAGAATGCCTTCAAACTGAGTAGGTTTAGATTGGTTACTAGGAAGCAATTCTTTTTACTGAGAGGGTGGTGAGACACTGGAACAGGTTGCTCAGAGGAGTTGTGGATGCCCATTCCCGAAAGTGTTCAAGGCCAGGTTGGATGGGGCTCTGAGCAACCTGGTCTAGTGGAAGATGTCCCTGTCCATGGCAGAGGATTTGGAACTAAATGATTTTTAAGGTCCCTTCCAACCCAAGTCATTCTATGATTTCCGTGTATTATTCTATGATTCTTTTGGCAACTTCACTTATAAATCCTCCACCCAGCTTTCCTAACCATTGCAGAATTTTTCTATATGGCTGTAGTCTTCCTATATATTCATGCAATGATAAATCTTGTAATATCTGCATATACATAATTGGCCTTCAACCCTGGGAAAATAAAAATATAAAAACACATTCCCCTGGATCATTGCCATTTTTTACTGAATAAGTTACTTAGCTTATTAAACTTGTCAGTTAGCAAATACAAAGAAAATGATGGTTTATCTTACTGATTATTCAGCCACTGCACACTGGTGTGGGCAAGCACATGACTGAAAGATTCATCACTGTTCACAAAATGTCTGTACTCTGTTTTCCTGTCTTGCTTTACCATTACCACAGAACACAATGTCCCGTCTCCCCCCACCCTGTGTTCCCCACCTCCCATGAAAAAGCTAAAGTTCTTTAAAGAGGAAATATTTAAAATAAAATGTAAAATATTAATTGTTCCACAGTCAAATGGGCATATTTACAAAGGGTTTCATATCCCCTAACAATTATCTGCTGTATTTGTAAGTGTCTTGGGTTGAGCATATGACACCATTTTTTTATCTCATATCGCCACTGTATACTAAACATGAATTCTGTGCCTCTGACTTGATTCCAAGAATTTTCAAGGACAAACACAAATACT
>WBMZ01003786.1:44109-128453 GCA_013400975.1 Atrichornis clamosus
CCAGGACAGAATCCGATCACTGGCACCGGCGGAGGAGGGGCCCTGCCTCGGCCCGTCAGCGGGGGACCACGCCAAGGACTCTGTACTTTACACAGGTTTCTCCATCGCAAGTGGTTTATCATTTAATATTGTTCATTTATTTCCTCTGCCTTGTAAATAAAACAGGCCTTTTTCATTCTTCCTCTAAGGAATTGCCTCTCTCCAGACCTGATTGGGGGGGGGTGGCTAATAGCCTACCTTCCCCTGGGAGGGCATTTTCCTCCTTATATTGTCTCAAACCGGGACAGTAAACCAGGAGATGGTGAAGATAATTTAGGGTTTTGAATACAAGCACTGAGTATAATCAATGTGACTCAGATTCACATTACCAAATTGAAAACATTTTATATATACATTATGTCAGATCATGAATCAGATTTGTGTAAACTAAAATCTTGGAATACTCAACCATTCGCAAATTCAGCCACAGGCACACCAGTATATAATTATGTTACATATCAAACAGCCATACAATGCAAAACTATCAAATTGAGAGACCTTTGCTGCTTTCAGGACATCTACAGAGCCAGTTTTATACGGCACATTACTGCCAGTTCATCTATACCCATCTGAGAAAATCGGTTGGCAGAGAGGGGCAGATTACCACTAATGGCTCTATTATGGAAAGAAGCTGCAACCATTAGCTATTTTACATATGGACAAAAGAGAATTTAATTGATGGCCCATCGCCCAGCAGGCAGAGAGAAATGATGATTTTCACCTTAATGCCAGGCATTAAAAATTCACAGGGCTGTGGAAGAAAGAGATGTTCATCCAGTCTCACTCTGCTTATGGGTCATTTTAAGCATAACTTGAGAAAAGCAGCACAAGGGGAGCTGTTCTGCTTTGAGAAAGCTTGAGTCATCTGGGAAAAAAATTCACACGTATTAGTGTTCTGATGTTACAATGTTAAAAAGCCAATACCATGGCCCTCTTATTTTCGTTAGCTACAATTTTATTGTTCCTAAATAGTATCTAAGCATTCAGAAAAAACATTTTGTCAGTGTTTATATTAGCAAATGAAGGAAAGAAGGAGGATTATTGGAGACATAGTACACCATAGTAATAATACAATTTATTTTCACATATTTAAATAAAAACGTATTTTCATGGATTTATACGTAACATTTACTTCATTAGCATATATGGTAGGCTTGCATGTCTTTGTATGTCTTCAGATTCCCATTTACCCAAATGCAAAAAGCCTTTGCACTGTAGCATTGTATCTAGTATCCGCATTACTCTTGTAGGTTCAGTCTTACCTTCCATGTTCAACTCAGAAGTTTTTTCTTATCCCTCTCCTCCTGGAAGACCCCTACAGACTTTTCTGTCTTCAGGACATTTGCATTTCTCACTTCATCAACTACAAATTTGTGAAGCATGAAACTGCAGGATACTCCAAACAGGAGAAGCACTCACCCTGGGATAAGTCACAGATTTTGATGCTGAGGCACCTCTCCTAATCCTGCCTTTCTGTAAAGGTAAAGGCTGCTGGGCTTGCAGTAATTTCTAAAATGCTCTAAGAAAAGCTCCTCCCTCCGTTCTGAAGTCACCACAGGTTATTAGTAAACTTTGGGATAGTTATGCTAGTCACTGAAAAGCATAATGGCATAGCAAACTATATGCTCTGCAGGGCAGAGGCTATCCAAATGGAAAGCAGAGCTGCTGAGCTGGAGGAAGGGTCAAACACACTAGCCATGTGTCCAGTGGCATGAACTTCTTACATCCCCAACTGATGTAACAGGATAAAATTAATCTGTCGTGTCTGTAATCTGTATTTTATATGAGCAGGGAGGGAACCGTAAGAATATATGAGCCTTGCCTCTTTTATGCTCAGATAGCTAGAGTCAGGCTGAAAATCTCTAACCACGTTGGTCTGCATACAAAGACTGACTTGTCAAACCAGAATAAAGAGCAGACGGCTTTTTGAATTGGAGACACTAGAATAGAAATAAGATTGCTGAAACACACTACTTACTGTCGTAAAATTGGACAAGGTAAATCGAGAAGGGAAAGTGTCTGTATGCAATGCTAGACACAATATTGGATGGATTTTTTGCAATATGCACATCATGCATATGATAAGAAGACCTGGGGGAAACAGAGGGTTTGTAAGCCATTCAGAGAAATTTCAGAAGGCATTGTTCATGGACATTGCACAAAAGTGAGGAGAAATGGCAGGATAACAACAGACTATTTCAATTTGTTTTTCCTTTCCAACATTTTGCCATTGGTCTGGAAGCAGAAGTTGCCTTCCTTAGTCCGGACTTCATTGCTTTAATCCATAGAATTGGAAGACAGAAAATTGGTAACAATGGTTGTCAGACAACTTTGTTCCCAGCTCTTCCAAGAATCCAGAACATCCTCTAGCACTGTGTAGGCTGCAGAGGTAGTCTAGCATGGGTCTGTGGCAAAAGCAGTGCCTAGTGTGCCTCACTGGGCAGCTTGACAGGGGTTCAGTGCCCTTTACCATCCAGTCCTACCTGTTAGCAAACAGATGCTCTGGGGACAGTTTTATAGGATGGTTGTGCAGGGTCTGTGGCTGTGAATCTCCAGTGGCAGAAATCAGAGTTTTCTCAGTTCCCTTAGTCACTCTGATTCTATTTCAGTAAGAAAAGATTCAGATCAAAGTGAAGACTTCACCTCAGAAGTAAGAAAAACTGTCCTTGTCCCCTTTAGGTAGCCAGCTACTTCTAACCCAAACCAGATGCAGTAGAGGCTGAGATGGTGGGTGAGGGAATTGTTGCCTTTGTCGAAGCTGGTCATTCTACCAAAGTCCATGTGCACATTCCCACACAACTGTAATAAGTGGGTAGATATTTGCTTAACTGGATCAAACATCTATCAGTCATTTAGACCCTCTGCTCAGGACAGATACATCCACACTGTATCCAGCAAGAATTAGAGCTAGAAGTGTGGAGTTTGTTCCTTTCTAAAGAATCAAGGCACACATGAGAAGTGAACTTGTGTATTCTTTTTAAAAACACTGACACCTCTAGAGATTTTTGACATGTCAGCATCGGAAACAGGAAGGCTGGAGAGAACAGCCAGCAGTAACAAGGAGCAATAACCATGTGGCCTTCTCCTTCTACTCTTCCTTTCTTCCTCTAAATGAGACATCTGATCAAAGGCTCTTGCAGAATTGCTAATGAAGGATTTTTTTTTTATTTCCATGGAATCCAGCACCCAGGGGAGGAATAAATGGGCAAGAAGGGTAAATCTTCACTCACAAGATGATGTAAGAGCAGGAGTTTGCTGTGAGAGCTGTGCTGGGAAAGCATCTGCCACAACTCTATATACTCTGGGTTTTTTCAACTATTTAGGTTTTGAATTTCAAGACTGGTCTTTTGCATGTTTAATCAAGGCAAAGCTCCTTTAGAAGCAAGTAGAGGTAGCTAGGAGCCATCCCTAAAATCAAAAAAGAGAGAGAACAGGAAACTGAAAAAGCTTTCAGTCCTCCCCTGGTCAAAGGGAGAATATTCTCACAAAAAAAATGCTATATTCCTACTGTAAATAAGACAGATGCAGTTTCACTTGTATGATTTTACTTCCTTGTCTTTGGTCTTGGATGCTGTCATCAAGAAGAGTAGATATCACTTGTGTTCTTAATAAAAAACTAAAGGACAATGATTTCCCTTATTACACTCATGATTTTTGTCCCCAGAATGAATAAAAATGACTCCTAATTTTCTACATGTTTAAGTGAAGGCTCATGAGAAGCTGCCCTGAAGTGAGTAAAACTATAAAGGTACGCAAATAAGAGGTATTATGATCAGAATTTCTCCATTCATGGAGAAAAAGGAACCTCTAGTGAAATTACTAAAGTACCCTGTGTTCATGTTCATTTGTCATTTTAATAATAAGGGCAGAGAAGTGGAATTAACCGTTTCTGGCTTGATATCAAGTTTATGCAGGTCAAACTGAAAAATGTTAATGCATTCCTATAGGTAGTTAATGGACAGTTTGTGCAACCATTTCTTTGGTAACATGAAATTATATCGCGTCTCTCTCTCCAATACTTTAACTTGACATTTAGTGATATCAGCTGATTATATTTATCCACGTAGAGTAGTTCAGTTACTTATTCCTCTGATTTAGGTTTATTTCCTTCGACAAAAGGTACATTCTTATTATATTTTGCTCAAAATCAAATGAATTTTTCACCCTGTCTTTTAAGTATTACAAGAGCTGCAAAGAAAAGTACTTAAAAAGATATCAGCATGAAGCCTGCTTAAGAAAATATTGGTTTTAGATTAAAATTTCATAAGTGTGTCCAGCACTGATTTATACAACATTGCATAATATGGTTTCAAATTGTCTATTACAGGTTTCTTTAAACTATATAGACATAGCTAGTGATTAAAGGCTTTTTGTTCAAGTCCCCTGTTGGTTTAGCAAACTATGAAAAAAGAAGCATTCTCAAGAAACATTACATGATTAGTCTGAGAATGCAGTGCAATTCCTGAAGCAAAATTCATACCGAGTTTTTGTAGGACACAGCTTATGCAAAACTATTCTTCTACCAGTTGTGTGAGTATGAGTTGTATTAAAGCTCCGTATTCAACAAGGTCAACCGACATCTAGTCAGGGAGCTGGGATGAAACTTTCACACCCACTGGCTCATTTCATGTGTCGCCCACTGCAGAAGTGCTTCACTGAAGAAAATTACACCAGTTCTACATTTTTGTTCCATAAATGAATACAACTTCGGGTTTTCTGAAAAAAAAAAGACAAATACGCTGACTTTCAATGAGCTCTGTGCAAGAAAACCTGAGTGCAGAAGGGGAGCACACATCCTTAAACAATGATCACCTTTACAACACCAGTGACTTGCCAAAAGGCACAAGAGATGAAGGAAAATTCAAGCTGCCACCATTATTTTTAAGTGTTCCTTTTTAAGTATGCCATCTGCACAAGAATATGTTGCTTCTGAAGCCACAGGTTCTCCCATCACTTCAGGTCTCCTTTCTAAGGACACAGGAAACTCCTGAGAGGGCGTGTTTGTCCACTACATCCTGACAGCTGGCATCACCAGATCTGAAATCCCTTCTAGCAGACCCCCAATTTTGCCTGGATCTCAAAAAGTAAAGTCTTTTACTACAATGTTGCCTTCTGTTAACTCTAGGGAAATCAAAAAGCATGACAATTTTTCAGGTATCTTGAATTCATTTGTTAAAAATAAACATGGTTAAAAATGGAAAAAGAGTCTTACTTCCAGAAAGGCAAGAGGAAGTTCCTGATTGCAGACTGAAATACATCTCACCCGAAAAGTGTGCAGGCAAAGGATGCAATCCTACAGCACCCTTAGCATCAGTCCCTTGGTCACACTGACTCCTAGGACTTGTTGTATACTATTTCTTGCCTCAACAATGTCAGAGTTGGGGTTTTTGTGGGCTTTTGAATGTAAAAGAAGGGTTTTATTTCCATAATTTCTTTGAAAATCTGTGCATTTCTCTAATCTGCACTTCTCTAATGATCAGTGTGCTTCACTGGGGTGTACCTTGAACCAGCTGTTTCACAACTGTGAATGTGAAACCCTTAAAGACTCTCTAATATTGCTCCACTTCATACAAAGGGGAGGTCTTAGAAGAGCTAATTTCCCTACTCAGATCTACTTTTCATCTTGAAAATCAAAAAAGCTGTAGTTATCAACTCACACTGTATTTTTTTCTCAGTAAAGCTGTGGTTTTAATTTTTTTTTAATCTCAGCACAAAGAAGATCCATCAGAGTTTAACTTTATATTCTCTAAATCACACGCAACATGTTAAAACCCATTGTTAGATTGAAGTTTAGTCACACCTAACTAGACTGAATGCCACAACTCCTAATATTTTCCTGCTTACTTGTTTTTTAAAGTGAATAGATATGTGAAAAGCTGTAAGGTTCTTTAAACATCGGTTATACAAAAATCACAACTGAGCTATTTTAACAAAATAGGCATTTATCCTACATCTTTAAGATAAAAGGACCCAAAAAAAATTGAGGAGAAAAGTTAGAGATAAAGGGGTCTTTATATCCTCTCAATATCTAAAGAGACCCTGATAATGTAGGCAGATCATTTGCAACTCAAATGATGATCAAAAAGAAACTACAGAACATATGCTTACAGGAATGAAGGATCAGTATTGACAGTGTTAGTAGGAAGCATATTAGCTACATACAAAAAAACCCTTGGGTTTTGGAACTTCACCACCAGTGCTACAGTTATCAGGATTAACTCATTACAACTACATGTGGTCCATAGCCAAAGGAAGAAGAAAAGTGAAATAATTCAGTTCAGCAAAGGCTTCCACTCTGTTAGATTAAAAAAAACAAGGTTGGAAAATGAACACTGTGTTGCACTAATCAGTTTAAAGGTTTAAAATATAATGTAGTACAAAATAATCTAGTACATCCCTCCGCTCCATTCTTAAAACTGAGCTAAAGTAAAACATCACCCCATATATTTATCTACAAAAGTCAGTTCTGTCTTTTCTTCCATGCTTTTTTTTTCCTATGAAATCAAGAGCATCTGAGCACACAGGGCCAGCGAAGTTGCCTCAGTGATTTTGAGGATCATCTTTTCCTTACAGATGAAAAGATACTAACACTTCCTTGCATGAAGTGTCTTTTTAAACTGTCAAAGATGCTTGATTAATCCTTGTTCAGTGAAAAAACCTTCATGCTCTGCTCCTTGTGTCTGTGGAAGCCAGCTTTCTGCTTCAGCACCTCTTTTATTAACCCTGATCTCACCATGCAAACAATAGAAGTTTTTGCACTTCTGGAAATCTCAAATTATATTCTATGTCTGTGAGAAAGCTTTCATGTGTGATTGAGCCTGTTTACATTTTCCCCATCTGATTTGAACAGCTCAGATATTATGGACGCCTCTGACTCAGCCAAAAAAGATAGCTTGTCTCGGCACAATTAAGATTTTCAGAGTAGCCAGAAGTACCAAGAGAATGAAAGGGAAAACATAGGAAGTTCCAAAGGACAGATTCCTACTTAAGCATTTGAGTTAAACTTTTTTCAGAGGTACCATAAAAATGAAAACAGAATTGACCTGTGTCTGTATTTGCTTCTTTGTCACAAATGTCATAAAGGTCTCTGAATATTTGCTAATTTTTTAATTCACATGTTTTGTTTTGGACCTTTATTTTTTACTTCTAGAATTCAGACTAACAATTAATATTTCTTGCAATGGTTCATTTTGGTTTGGTTTGGTTTGGTTTTCTAGGAAAACTTTAAAACCAGGAAAAGAATCTATCTTGTTATGGCAGAAAAAAATAAAAAAAGTAGTGAAAATTGGCTGATTGAAACATTCTTACCGATCTAAACTTTTTGTCCTAAATATTTAGTTTTATTGAGGCTGAAGAAAAATGAAGTATCTTTTCCACTGTTGACTACCACTTGCTATAGAGAAAGTTCACTAATGTAAACCAAATATTTGAAAGTCTATTATGTTCACAATTCTAAAAACATTTATACAAAACATATTTTATCATAAACAATTATATACTGAATGTTTCCCAGGTTAGCCACGTGAGGCTAAGCCAAAATATTTTCTGCCCACACTGATGAAATGGAGAAGGAATTTTGTCTCCCTTCCTTAAATCAAACACACTAATTCAACAGCTCTACCTAAAAAACCTTGTGAGAAAACACTCCTTTGTTTAAGATTTAAAACCCACAGAGCTTTTAAGAGCAAATAAAGATTGTGCCAGATGCTGCACAAATCACATATGCACAGTGCAGCACTGATCCCTCCTCAGCCATACCTCAGGACAAATAAATAATATGTGGAGATGAAGCCTCCAAAGAGTCCCCTAGCAAAACCAGGAAATGCCTGATTTTATATTCCTGATATTTCTAAGCACATCACTTAAATAAAATAAACTCAAAAAGAGAAAGCTCTCTAGCCTTTCTTTCACACCATGAAGAAGTAGGCAAAATTCCAGTTTTCCATCCCAGTGCAAGTCACCTTTAGAAGTGCATCCATTTCCACAGCGTTAACTCCTGTTCATTTAATTAAGAATGACAGATGTTCAACATCTGGAGAAAATAAGGTCTGATTTAGTGGCCACATTGCACTGGTGGAAACTTCAGACTGCACGTTTGGAGTTACTGAAAATTTGAAGTAGATATTTAAGCCAGTTGAGCTGTTGATAGAAATCACATGAACTGATGTCTAAAAAAACAACATGAGAACAAGCCTTAATTTCACTTAAATGGTATATTTCCATTTCTCATGGCCATATGCAGCCCGCCAGTCTGGTCATTCCTCTGCATCTTCCCTGTCTTCCATGCCTGCCCAATGTTGTACTTGTTAGCATTAACCGATCTTTTGTCATTACTCATTTGGTACATCTCACCATCATATTTTCCTGCATAGTTCTGTGTCAGATTAAAAATGAAGAAAAAAGAGGAAAAAACCTCAGACAGCCCAATAGAGTGAATTCAATAACACAGCACCATGCTGACCAAAACTGGTTTTATCACACTTTCTGTGAGCTCAAAAAACGTCAAGTCTAGTACTGTAGCCATCATGCTGCCAGCTATCATCACACAGATTTGCAACACTGTCTTCTCTAGGAATGGTCCCTAGAGCCCAATGTGGGCTCACCTATAAATAAAGCAGTGACCAACTTAGTGTGAAATTCAGGAAAATTGTGTACGCTGAAGACGTCATGGATATTTCAGTACTGCAAATGCTACACCAGTGTTTAGGAACCCAGATCAGGACCTAGCTGATTAAATTATTCGCAGGTCACATTAAATGCTAAACTATGGAGTTGGCTACTTAGTTTTCTGCATTAGAAAATTTTCCCTGTGCTATTAGTGGTGTCCTACACTTCCCTGAGACTCCAGCTTCTCGGGTAATTTGGGCTCCAGGACCTTCAATGTAAAGACACTTCAGTTTCTCTGCTAGGGGGACACTTTGTCAGTGCATGTGCGTTGGATGAAGGCAGCCAGGTGCTGGCAGTGGGAGGGCAGAGGTGGGATAGGGGGTCTTCAGGGCTGCACCATGCTAGATGCAGTTCCCCATCACCAACACTTGGCCACCTACACGCAACAGACATAGAGTGATACTTTCTGCAATTCAAATCTATTTTGCCTGTGACAGTAATTGATAAATGATCTCCCTGTCTTTATCTCAAGCCAGGAATCTTTCCATAATTTTCTCCTCCATGTTGATGAGAGAGAGTAAAAAAGTGGCTGAGTGGGTGGCTGGCAGATGACCAAGGTCAACACATCACAACATGTAAATAATGTACTGTGTCTTCTAATTGAAATGTAGCCAATATGGTTATTCTGGTCTAGTCTTCCTCCACAGAAGCAAACCCTTTCCTACCCTCCTATCCTCCCTGCAAAAAAAGGAAACAAAACCCAAGCAACATAGCAACAAAAACACCACAAGTCATTCTTGCCAGCTGGTTCACAAAAAAATGTGCTGCAAACACATGCTTAGATTCCATATAGTAAAATATATTGAATAAATATTATGGGAGACATTTAGCCACAGGGCATTATCTACAAGTTGCTGGCAATAGATTTTATGGGACTTTCAACATTTTGAAAAAGAGAGAACTAACTTTATTCAGACATAATTTTTCACTATTGTATAAAACTGTCTAAAATAAAGCCTTTTCTAAAATATGCACATAGTCCATTCTCTCCCCTAGACTCTTCTACCTTACTATATTTCTTGTGAGCCTTTTTCCATCTTAGTCTAGAAACAAGATTAGGGAAACAGCACTGGAAAAATCTAATCTTCTGGTATTTCCAGCCCAAGTAGTAGTCCAGGTTTCTGGACCTGTGATTATCTGAACCAGTCCTCCTACTCTGAATATATAATTTTGGCTTTAATGAGAGAGCCCAGGACTATTGCAGGTGCCAGGAAAAATGTTTCATGTCCCCTCAAGCTCAACAGCAGGCACAAAGGCTGTAGGGAGGAGGTATACATATATTGCTTTCAACATTATGTGCACAGATAAATCAACAGTCTCCATAAAATGAGGTGAAAATGATCAGTTCAGAGAAAAAATGAAACAACTCAGTCCTTTCGGAATAGATCTTGCTAAAAAAAAAAAAGAAGTATAGCTAACACAAATTTGTCTGCTGACAGTATCCAAGTCATGGATTTTAATTGAGATTTTCTTCCACTGGTGGTAATTTTTGTTTTATCTGAGATTAGAGAGGTGTAGTTTTCTGGGTAGAAAGCATAGTCGAGCAAAAGAATGAATCCTGGGAAGGCCATGGAGTAAACGTCATCTTTTAGCCTTTCTGGGATTTGACATTATTGTCCATTAAAGAAGGGAAATTGTGAGGTTAGGTATTTTATTTAACATTCTTCCTGTTTCTGGTAATTGCAAGCTTTGTTTTCTCCAAACCATGGGCTTTAAAAGAAAATCTCTTCAGACCAGTTATAGTGCATAATATCGATTTAAATATTAAATGTTAGCTGTTATTCCTATTAACAACAACCTAAAGTTCAGTTTCCTTAAACTTCTCAGATTCAGTGGAAGCAAAGCACTTTTAGTTACAAAAATTCAAAATGTTCCCCCATTGCTGAAAGAGCAGTGACAATTTATAAACTGTTAAACTACAAAATTTATTGTGCTAGACCAATTTAAAACATACCTGTTGTATAAGAAAGAGCATGACAGAAAAGAAAAATTACTTTTCAGAAAATGCCTAATATACGATAGGTGTGTCAAAAAGCTTGAGGCAAAAGCTATTTATATAAGAAAGCTATTTAGCCCAATTAGGTGTTTTTGAAATAGTTAAGTTCAATGCACCAGAAAGAAAAATTAAAATGTGGACAATTTTGTATAGGTAAAATTTTCATCTTGAACAGTGAGGAAGTTGGGAGACTTTTAGAAGTCTTTAGTGCCAAAATATTACCTTTCCCTTGAAGGCTAGCGTTTGAGTCATCTCAAACTTCATCCTTCTAAGGAGAAGAAAAAGTTAATTTCTTCATCATGGAGAAAGCCTTGCCCACTCCATGCCTCCCATGCAAGATCAGCTGTACTTGAACTGTTCTTGATGCTTTGTCTAATCTGTCCCTGGAAACTACCCCAAGAGGGAAATACCACATCCTCCCTAAGAAATCCGTGTGAGGGCTTAACTGTCTTCACAGATTTTAAACTTCTATGCAATTGAAATTTATTTGCTCTTTTCCTACTCGGAGAGAATATGAGGCATTGTTTATTCTTCTTCAGAATAAGATCTTTTACACATGTCAAGCTGATTGTCCCCAGGCAGACCCCTTTTCTTCCTCGGTTATTTTTGCCAAGGTCATGTTTTTCTGTAGCATTTTAGGTTTATTCTTCTTTCTCTCACTTTTTATTCCTAAGAATTGTGGCCTCTGCTATTTCACAACTGTTCTCACACAGGCTGCCTTTCAGCAATGAATTGCTGATAAGTTCTTTGAAGGTAGGGTAGGAACTGCTTGACAGGCTGTTTGTCACCATACCAGTTTTCTAAAAGATGCTTGGGTATTTAAAGTCCTCCATCAACACCAAGCCTTTCATCACACCTGATCTCCCAGGCTGGGTGTTCAATGGCAGACTTCAGCATCAGATCACTCCTTCCAACCTTCTGTTATTGCCCAGAGATTTCAACGGGTCTGTCATCCCTTCCGTTCTGGACTGCGGAGCATACATGCATGACCATGACACTTCCAGATTTGTAAAAATACACTAAACCAGTACCAGAAAGGGCTAGCATTTGTCAGGGCTATCATCCTAATATAAATGGATGCAGCTTCAGTATTTATACCAGACAGGTTTAGGATTGTATCAACATATGTCAAATTAGAATGCATCTCTTACGGGCTCTTCTTTGCTGCTTTACTGCTACCTGGTTTCCAGCTCCCAGGTACCCCACTGCCTGCCATGTTTATGTGACTCCTTTACATACCAAGGGCTGTTATCCCGGTGTAATTTATATATCATCTGTTTTACAACCTCACAAAGTGCTCCGTTATGTGGGAGTCGTGCTGCCTTGTACTTGGATCATTTTCTGACTCATGCATCCATGTATTCATTTCCAGCACTGCTGAGCTGTGCTTAGCCATCAGAATGGTGGTTGTTCCAGGTCACCTTATTGTACAATTCATGTTTTTTATATTGACAAAGCTCAAATTAGATAAATATTTAAGCAGAAATTGTGTAGTACTACTTCTTTCTTCATTATAATCACATAGAAACAAGAGCTATTACCTTTCTTCCCCACTGGTTAGCTCGCTGAAATCATGCATCTCAGTGCACAGAAAAACTACAAAATTTCCTTATTCTCCTTAACGATAGCACACTAATGTGTGTTATTTGTAAGTGAGTTCATGTCCCTGCCAATTCCTGTGGCTGCGCAGTAAAGCATTGTTCTACCTTAAAAGAGGTGGTGATTTACAGACCATACCACACTCTCTTTTAAGACCCTGTTCACACAGGACAGAACCCAGATGGGGATCACTGAAGTCTGGCAGGATGCAGTGTCCATGCAAAGAGCTGGCAGAAGAGACCCCATCACACAGGCAGATTTTATTTAAAGAATTGATCAATTCAAAATATTTTTACTGCAACTATTCTGTGCACAGACCCTTTGCCCTTTAAAATAGAGTGTATGATATAAGTTGAACATCTCCATTCCCCAAATGAGGGCATTTCTTTTTTTAAAAATAGGATCATTTGTAAGAAAATCTCGTTCAGTCATTTATAAATAGTCGCCTCTGTAAACCAAGAAATAACCTTGTTTAAAAAAGTACCAACATTGTTGTTCTGTTGTCACCCGCTGGTAATTGAAAATGTGTTTCTGTCAGTTTCTCCTAAGACAGAATGTAATTCTTTCTAAGATCTTGATCTTAAATTGGCAAAAAAAAAAAAAGTCAGTGATAAAGGAGCCAGAAGTTGTTACTTGTACTTTGCACTGGTGATATTGCTACTGCCCTTTCTTATAATCTAAGACATTATTCTTACTGGCTCCTGGAGGGCAGCAGTACAGTCCTATTTTTTCATTGTTTTTTCCTCCTGAATTGGTATCGTACAGTGCTTTGTACTGAAATGTGAGGACCTACATTACAAAACAAACAAAAAACTCAAAATCATACACCTAGAAGTCTCACCTTAGCTTTCAGGACTGTCATTACATCACTCATACTAATTTCAAAAAGGATTTTACCTAAGAAGATCAGAGGAAGATTTAAGAAAAATCTGTGATTAAGGCAGGTCTGTAAGTAGTTAGAGTGGTAACAAACCCTCTGTTCCTCTGCTTGTTCTTCACAGAGTTAATCTGATTTTTCTTCGTCTGGTCTTGTGAAATACAATAATAAGAGTATTCCTTGCACCGTCTGATTGATCTTACATCCTGAGAAAACAAAAACACCTAGAAAAGGAGAACCGGATATGAGCTGAGGCAGCACTGAGAAATACAGCTTTGTAACTTCTGTACTTGAGGTGCCTCATGCCCGACGAGACAGAGGAAAGGCGGCATCAGCATCCTGGTCAGGGCTGTTTGCAGTCAGTCGTGCCCATCTGCCCGTTGTGAACTACGAACTATGAAGCACCACGAAGCAGCTCAGGGAACAGTATAGAAGATGGTTTATTCCCAGGACAACATCACAGATCCCAAACAGCTATAGAGTGCCTTCTAACAGTTCCCCGCTCTGGTGTAATTATGGGTGTCTTCTCCAGGTTGCAGACAATGAGTCACAGACAATGTCTAACAAGCCACCATGTAGATCAATCCAAGAGAAATAAAGGGAAGCCAAGGTAAGGATTATAGATAAACTGCATCAGTAAGAGAAGCTGAGATTCATCACCAGAAACCCAACCTAAAAGGACCAATTTTGCTGGACAATTTGTGGTATATTAGTCAAGTTATGAGTTTTTGGCTTATAATGCAATGGGTTTTGCCTTTTTTTTTTCTGTATAAACATCACCTCTGCTTTGTTTTCTCCTACTCCCCTTAACTACCCACACACATTTTCTAATGTTTTTCAGGACCTTTAAATCTTTGCTACAATTTTTCCTTGATTGGTAGTGGAGGTTGGAGAGCCACTACTAAAATATTCTAACTCTCTTGGAAAGTTGAGCATCCAAAAAATGTGGGACATTATCTGACTTGGAGGCTTGGTTTTCTGTCTCTCAGCAGAGTATCAAGTACGTAATAAAAGTTTATCTATAACTCTACCAGGATATCTCACTTACATGAAAAGGCTACCTGTGGGTCATGGGGGTAATGCAATCCATTCACTATCACCCATTCCACACAGCTCCTCTCTCTGCTCAGAGTGTAAAGAGGCTAACTACATTCCAAAGGAAGATTTTAGATGTGGACACACGTCCTTTATGCTGTAGACTAGGACCAATGGTTCATATCCATTAGGCCAGCAAAGGAAAGCAATCAGATGGCAATGATTTTCAATCACTACTGGTTCAGGGTTAGATTCAAGCAAGTGACCTGGAGGTGAAATGTTCCACATCCCATTACTGATCTTCTAAATTATTCTTCCCCCACAGATGAGGCTTGACACACATAAAAAAGTAACTTGTGAGGAATTGCAACAGAAAAACTGAGACAGTAGCTCATAATAGATGTGAATTTTGTTAGCCTTTTATGCTTAGGCAATATTGTTATGGTACAATGATAGGGCAGAATTATTGATTGTATCTAGTGGGTCGTAACTGAGTAACCACACACAGCATTACCCAGTTTATGAACTAATTCAACTTCTTTACAGTGTATGGCAATTTTTCTTTATATGAAGAAGAGGCTTATTAGAATTTCTATATTTGGGAACTATTTAAAAATAAGGAATAGCTGACAAAATCTGCTTCCTCAAAGCAGAATTTATTCCTAATTTTTTTCTCTCCTTATACACTTTCTCCAATAATTTACTGATACATAGAAACCTTTTTCAGAAAATTTGCCTCTGGGGTGCAACGAAATCTGAAGGGGAGAAAAAGTGCTGTACCTCATGGAAGATTTCATAGGAAAAAAAGAATAAAAGAAAATGAAATTCCAAAATAAAAAGCACTATAAGAGATACTTGGGGGACTGAGTTTAGTAAAAGTGGTAAAAAAAAAGATTAGGCAGTTTCCTTCACTGACTGGACAGTTATCTGCCTCATTGGAGAGGAATACAAACATTAAATGAGAGATTTGAAGCAAAACAAACACTCCTAGGACTGGCATCATTCTCCCTCTTCCCTGTCTCTGCCTTTCTGATGCTATGAGACATTTAGCAGCTCCTGCCAGGGCTCGCCCCCTCCAAGCCTTCACTCATGCACCAAAGGTGCCACCAGTGTTTGACCATGACAGATTGGTCCAACTTCAAACAGGAGTCAACAGCTTTGTGTTTGTCCAGGCTTGAAATAATTTGACTCTGAGCAGAGGAACTTCTTGCAGATTTGTAGAGCTTTATGTTTGCCTACCAGCTAAACAGAACCTTTATTTAGTGCAGCTTTTTGTTTTCAGGGCGTGGGCGACCTTAAGTCAAAAAAGTGAAGATCTGGCAAAGGGTTTTTTCTCTACAATTCCCACCTCTGGCAAACAGCTCATGCAGCAAAGAGAAGGCACACAACAGAGCTGGAGGAGCAAAAGTGCTCTGCTCTAAAAATAAGTGACAGTGAGTGATGCGGAAGGAGGTAGACAGGGAAGTGAGTGTTAGTAACACTTTCGAGGATCAATCAAGTGCTTGCCTTTCTGCTATCACTTGAACTGTGGTGTCACTCCTACAGGACATTAGACAACTGTTTGTTGGAGCACTTACAAATTCCAGCAGTTCCTCTTTTCAGGGATGAATGAAAAAGAGCAAGTAGGGGAAGAATAAATTGCTTATTCCACATAAGAAAGGCTGGCTGAGTTTAGCATCAAATAAAACTTCCTTTGCACAATGCAAGATTGCTTATGCACTGAGAAACCAGATGGGCTGTCAGAATTTAGATTCAAACTGACTTTGAGGTGTACTGGGACCTTGGTTATACAATTAAGTCAGAGGGAACAGAATTCTTCACAGTATTATCCAGCCCATACATAACTTGAGGTTTGTCCTCTAACACTTATTCAGAATAAGCTAAATCATTTGTCTCTCCACTGAGTACAGAAGGAACCTGGACAGCTAACTTGGAATAGACAATCAATTTTTTAATAGCTTACATTACGGGAGGTGGAGCCGACCTGCAGTATATTTCATACAACCAGTATCCCCCTAAAATTTATTTTACAGAATGAAATTTAAGGAGCAGAGGAGGAGAATTTTGCCAGTAAGGCTTGAAAATAGACAGACACTTAGCAAGATATAGACAAAAAATGCTGTTCCTGCCTGAAGGTGACCCAAGGGAGAAGGCTTGCATTCAACAGCAGCCAGATTGTATCTGGGGGAGTGGGGGGCGAGGAGGGGGGCAGGGGGAAAAACAGGCTTTTAAAAGTCTTATTCCATATGGGGCTGAATAGAAGAAAGTATGCCAGAAAAAAAGAAAACACCAAACCAACAAAACTGCCCTATGTGGCTGTGCTATCCAGCTGACTCAGTGAGGAACAGGGAGCCTTTTTTAGCCCAGCTTGTGAAGATTCAGCAGACCACATCTTGGACAGATTCACAGTAAGCAGTTTACTTCTTTCATCTCTAAGCTAAACTTAAGACTGCATAAACATACCAGTGTTTGTCACTCAAGTGCTTCTCCTAGTGGTATAGGCTCTGTGGTGTTATTCAGCATCACTGTTTATCAAGAATGAAATGAGGATGATTAAAGGATAGGAAAGGAAAAAAGTGGATGAAAAGCACCATCTAATCTACTCAGTCACTCAGGAGATAAAAATACCTAAATGTCTTAAAGGCAGCTATATTGCACCATTGGTTTAATTGGTCTAAATATCAGAAAATTATCATTTACTTAGTAAGTAAGTGTTTATACGTCAGAGGCAGGATCTGTCTTGGGCTGATAATGTGGAGCAAGAAATTCATAAGCTTTTACAACCAGTAGACTAATAATAGAAAGCAGATGAAGCTTTTACAACTGAGAAACCATCTCCCAGCTGCAATACACCATTGCTTTGAAACAAAACTACAGAGTGATGCTCCTTGTTTTCTAGAGACTGACATTTCACTCATGGCTGCAGATAGGAGGGGAAATGCATCAACGAAAAGCTACCTGTGATATACTGGACAGGAGACACTATTTGGATGCTGTACTTCTGACCCTATTCCTGCCAAAGGATTGCTGGGTTGGACTGGGAGATTTTACTAACAACTTTTTAATAACTTCAGCTTTTCCTCTATACTGTAGAGTCTGATAGTGATCTTGGTACTTTTGTGCCTGGTTGGACAGGTTTTGTGGAAGTGGGGAGGAGACAAGTTTGACAACTTTCAGGGTTCATTAAGTCCGAAGATTAAACTATGTGCAAATCCATGGACACTCTGGCTGAACGTGGACCTGCATCTGTGTATTGGCATTGATATTTGTAGTCAGTCAGCTTCAGAACAGTCTATTCAAATTCCCTTGAGTAATCTACTCAAGGGAAAGTTAAGTACTTGAAGCCAAATCCAATTACCTCTGTGCAGAGTGGCTATCTGGCCAGCACTGCCCATTTTTGGTCAGTCTTGGACATTGTCACACCATTTCTTTAGATGCCTAAGAGCGAATTGATGAAATATGCAGACACAGGGAGATTAAAGCATATGTTCAAGATGCTGTACATCATGTGCTTGCCATTGACAGCTTAATTTTCATGTTTGTGAATTTTGTGATCTTATTCACCATAACCAGCATACCGGTATATGAAGAAATAATGATTGTTTATTTCCAGCTGATGTACTATAGCTGAATTAATACATAAGCACCAAAAATCGTCCTATCAGAACATCAAGTGCAACATGAAATGAGCAAGTGAAAGTGCAGACCAGTTCTGTGCAGTGCCATAAAGGGGTGTACTCTTTTATCCCCATTGTTTGTCAGTAGAAACTGAAGGATCTGCTGAAATAGAGATGACGTGAGAAAGCGAGGGGAGTTTTTCAAGTCCTGCAGTTGAAATTTGTTACACAATCATATCTTTGCCTAATTCTGGCTTACAGAGCAAGCACAGTAGCTGTCAAGATCACAAAGCACCTAGAATTTGAGAGTTCAGAAGTCCCTAAGTCCAGCCTACTCCCTCCTTTGCTACGCTGCTTGCTGTGAAAAGAAAAATATTGGAAGGTTTTGAGAGGCTCCCCAGATTGACGTCTGCTGTTCGATACCCACCTAATGAGCTGCTTAACAACTGTTACCAAAATTAATGAGTCAAGTCACAGTTGTAATTACCATATTGCAGATCACAGTATTGTATTAGATTACCATGGACTTCTATTTAGGAATATTTACACCATGACAACTGTTTAATCACCAGGCCAGTGTTTCAGCAGATTGCATTGCCTCATAGGCCACATTTATTAGGCTAGGCCAGAGTTACAGGAGCCTTATCATTAATTCTTTGTTTCCAGCTTGCAGGGATCAATGAAGAGCCAATCTTCATGTTAAGAATATCCAGGTATTTAAAAATCCACAAATGTTAAGAAGACCTTAATCGTATGTGTAAGCACACACAGCAAAGGAGCAAATATCTGGTGATGAAAACAGTAATCTGGGGCCAAGCAAATGTTTCACTATCAGGATATATTAGTACAACCGGGCATAAATTAGTCTGATTTAACTCCTACTTCAGGAGAGAAATGGAATGCCCAGAATACTATGCTCCAGTAACTTAGGACAACCAAGCACATTTTCCTTATATAGAGCCATGCTTTATTCTGTGCAGAAAGAGGCAAGAAACAGTTCTACACGACAACATCCTATACATTATCATGAAAAGGCTGTAATTTTACCTTCATCCTGTTTCACTCTCTAGTAAAGAGCAAATCTGCTTTGCTTCATGGAATCAGATGATGTGGAAATAGTCAGGGTTCTTGTGCATTTGAATTTAGCTCCTATTTGTTTATCACTAATAATGCTTCAGTAGGCAGTGATATGTATACATGTGAGTACACATATATATACACACACACAAGGCACCTGAACAAGTGCAGCAAACTAGCTGTTCAGGGGCTGCCACTGTCCCCTAGAGACCACAACAGGGAAAGCCTGCCCGGAGACTCTCCTCCATCTGCCCAGTTCCATTCACCTTCCTGCAGCCACCAGCACCTCACCATGTTTATGGAAGAGGGCTTGCCCATGCTACCCCCTGCTTCTGTGCAGGTCACTGGCAAGCTACCAAAACCAGGACGTGCTTTCATCATTGTGTGATGGATAACTTAGAGGGACTTGCAATGACTGAGCATTTGGAGCACTTACCTTTGAATCCTGGAAGGGCAATTTCAGAATGGCTGGTCTCGCTTTCCCCATTTCCTTCTCCAAAGAGAGCGTGTTAGTAGAGACAAATGAGGCAAGTCAATAACATCCATCCGGACAGGATATATTGAGCCAATTCAAGGGTAGGTGGGTAGCAGCTGCGGTCCTGCCTGTGAAATACTACAGTCGTTGCCATTGTGCAGTGAGTCATCAAGCCCCCTTTATTTACACTTTCATGTAAGTGCTGGCAAACACTGATTTATGTGCTGAAAGCTGAGAACCAGGGTATACGCATGTTAAAGAAAGAAACACAAACACATACATGCACAGACCAGCTACCTATCTCCTGTTTGTCCAGGAGAATTTTAAGCCACACAGACTTGAAACAGATTGACCTTTTATTACTTTTGAATTGAGGACAGATTTCCACTTTAAAGGCTCAATTACATTGCTGGGCTTGTTTGCTTTTTATTATTTTAGAAGATGCCATGGTAACTTGGGCAATGAAACTGAGCTTAGGCTATTTTATGTGCTGAATTTCAAGCTCTGAATTGTAGTTTGCAATTTTCATCAATTTGGTGCCTGAAAAATTACTCTATTATATTTACATTTGAAGTGCAAGTTATAAGGACTGATATGTGATGACATGGTTCAGATTTCTGCCTGGTTTTACTTGTTGGAGAACATGGAGTTATCCTGAGAAGTATGTGATTCCTGGCCTTTTTGGAGAGTTTGATAGATTAATGGTTTCTGAAGTTCAGTTATAAAAAGCTGGTATTCGGTAATATCCATTCTATCAAGCATCCTTGAGTGGGATATAACCTCTAATTTTTCTAGGAGAAATTTAATTATTTGGATAACGAGACAGAGACTTTCATTCGTTTTCTCTCTACCTACAGAATTGCTTGCTTTAGTCGCCTAGCGCTTTAATAATCTACTGACCTACTCAGGAAAGAGGTGCTAAAGATCATTGGTGCTAAAGATCATTCCTGGTGTGGTTATTGGAAGGTGCTGAGACAGATACTTTATGTGAGGCAGTGCCAGGGTGCAGTGATAACGTGTGACAGAATCAGTGTTCACCACTTTGTGTGTATTTTAGAACGTTAGGAAAGCATCAGTAAACATTATGTGTCTAAGTCTGCACCTGGAACCATGACTGTCCAGGTAAAAATTTTTTCCTAAGTGAGGAGCTTCCAGAGCACAGATCAACACATGGACCCTTTCACTGCTGGGTGAGAGAAATCAGATTTATTTGAAAGCATTATTTAGTGGATCTCTATAAAGAGAGGGAATACGAGAGGAAGAGAGGAAAGGGAGAAAAGGAGGGATGGAAGGAGGAAGAAAGTAAGAAAGCAGATGTGCATATAACTTACTAGTCAGTGTGTGTAATAGCCCCATTTTCACCAGTTTCTCCCCTAGCCCATACAGGAGGGTGGGGAAGTGTTAATAATTTTTGTATTAGTATATGAATCTATTGATTGAGTCAGAGAAATCTCTAGTGTTTTGCTATGTGGCACCAAGTGCACAATGAGATTTAAGAAACTGGAGTGGCAGATGCTCTAAAATACATCACCTGTGCAAATTCTACCAGAGTGCCTGTCCTCTGGTTTAGAACTGATCATCCCTTTTTTTCTCTTATTTAGGAAGAAAAAGTTATCAATTATCTGCCCAGTCATTCTGTGACACTGAGTACAAGCAAATCTGGCATGTGAATCCTTAATTTTATTTTTAGGCACCTAATTTGTTTTCCCATTTGATGATATCTTCAGCTGAAATTGTAGGCTGATGATCTCTTGTTTTTTTTTCCTGCAGTGAATGTAATTGGACAGTCTTAACCGTAGAACAACAGTTTTAAATGACACAGAAAGTAAATGAAGGCTGCTAGATTAAAGAGAAATCTCTCAATAGATTTGTGATTAACTTGCAACTATAATAAGAAATTACATGAAAGTAGAAATGAGTAGGAAAGGTTAACCAGCTAAGATAGGAAATTATTTCAACAGCAGGGGGGGTGAAAAAGAAAGGAAAGACAGTCTCTTTACAGATAGACTTCTGACATCAGCTGTTTCTCAAGAGCAATACACTAGGGCTAGGAAGACGTGTCTTGTAGGGCTAAAAATACAGTTCAGATTAGGAATCAGGATTTAAATTCTAGTTCTCATCACTAGTTTTTTGTCTAGCCCAATACCTCAATTTCTCTTCCTTTCTGTTTATCCTATACACTCAAAAAGTGTTGGTATAATGCTTAATGACAGGTTCTACAGACTGGAAGCTATACATATAACTGAACAACAAATAAAGCTTTCCATTCTCACACATCTCAGCCTTGTACTCACTTGGGCAGTGATTGCTCACTGCAGCAAAATGTACCAAAGATGAAGTCTATGTCCAGTTGTTATGAACACAAAGTTATGTGTGACTTTTAATTAAGAGCAGAACATGTGCCCACATACAGTTAAGATTAATTTAATGCTTCAGTAGGGACCTCCCTTGTGAAAAAGGAGGAGAGATGAGAAGTGAAACAAATAAGGAATGAAATCTCTGTCTTGGCCAGACTGTCTGTTATTCCAATAATAGGTCAGATTACTGGTCTTTCAACTGATAAAGGCAGTAAGAACAGCCTCTCAATTTTCACAACATTTGTAGAAATAAACTCACTTCTTCCTATTAATTTATTTGTAACATTTGTTTGAAAGTAGTCAATATATTTAGAAGTTATCAGGAAACAATGCCCTTTGAGGCAATACACTCAGAGTGTTCATATAGGGCTTGTTTCCTTGGGAAACCAGATTTAAAAACTCACACTCTTTGTTTCCAAAAAACCCCACACCTATTATTTATTGAGCCAGACATCACAATACATGGCCAGTTACTGCTCCATGTAAGCAACTTCCAGAATGAAGAACAATTTATTTTTGACTTTGAAGATCCCTCTTTTTTAGCAAGGTGACCCATATAGGTCAAATATATACCTACTGTAGTTCCACTAAGGGGAAAGGAATTGTTTCAGAGATGCATTTGCACTATAAGCCCTTTTGTGTTTGTCTCAGTTTGGGTCACCTATCTACTTTGTCCTGAGTGGTTTTGATTTCTTAAATCATCTCAGGATGCTCTCTTTTAATAGTTTAAATTTTTTTTTCTCATACCACAGCACTGGCACCACAGGTCCTTTCCTGGGCTGAACAGAACTACAGTCAGTGACACGAATCCAAAATAAATGGTCATTGCCCCGCAGTAAGTATTAAGTTTACATATTCTGTTTCAGCCAGTTACACGAAGTCAGACAACTACTCTTTACACCTTACAGCCCCGGTGAACTCAAGGAGGTCACAAAGGGATAAAAAAGCAGTATTTGGCCTGCACTGCTTTATGGGTTTATGTTAAAGAGTAAAATAATGTTGGGCTGCATCCTGCAGGCATGTTGCTATTGTACCCATTTCTCAGTAGTTAAAAATAAATAATTATATTTTAAAAGAAAAAGCAATTCTGTATGATCTAAAAAATGAAAAAATGAACCAGGACATGGCTACTGTCTGTACAAAATAGGTCTGCAATGCCCTTAGGTTTATTCTTCCCTTTTCATATGCTTCAGTTCTTATGTCATCTAAGCATCTCTTTGTTTAAGAAACATGGATTTCAATTATTTGCATTACTGCAAATTAGACATTAGGTTTCCCTCCTGCATTTCAGAGAAGAACCATAATGTAGGGGATCATATCAAAGAAGGGGGTAGCTGTTTCACAAATCACTCCGGATTATAGCAGAGGTTTTCTTGCACAAGTGCTGTTTAACCTACTAATCGTCACCTTCTAACCAGCACTTCATCAGGCTCATTCATAAGGTCTTTCTCATGAAAAATCAGAAACCCAGTGCCAAAATAAGCTATTGTTATATTCAGGTATAAGCAGATGCCTTCTGAGGCTGGGCTCAGACAAAAGGTTCTGAAGGAAAAGGCATGAAGACTGAACCCTTCTCACCATAAAATACATCCTGTGGCCAAGCTGGAGCCAATACAACCCTCACTCTACTAGTAAAGGAACAATGTAAAATGTGAGAACTTCAGTCCATGAACCCATCTGAGGGGGACCCAGCACTCCAGATGTGTCTCACCAGGGCTTGAGTGGAACGGAAGAATGACCCCTCTCAAACTGATTGCAATGCTTTTCCTAATGCACCCCAGGATACCACTGGCCTTTTTCACCAGAGGGCACACTGCTGGCTCATGGACAGCTTGCTGTACACCAGGGTCCTTCTCTGCAGAGTTGCTTTCCAGTCAACCTCCATCCTGAATTGTTGCATGGGATTATTCCTCCCCAGCAGGACTTTGCACTTGCCTTTGTGAAACTTCATGAGGTTCCTCTGTGCTTTTCTCCCCAGCCTGCTGAGATCACTCTGAGTGGCAGCACAGCCATCCACTGTACCAGTAACTGCTGCCAGTTTTATGCCATCAGCAAACTAACTGAGACTGTATTATCGGCCACATCATTAATGAAGGTGTTAAACAGTGCTCATCCCAGTATCAATCCCTGGGATGCACCACCAGTCACTTGAATCCCTCTGGATTTTGTAGCAGAATATCAAGGCTGGCTAAGCATGACTGTCCATTCATCATTCTGTGGTGCCTACTCCTGATCACTTTCTTGTCCTTCACATGTCTGGAAATGGTTTCCAGGATTAGTTGCTTCACCACCTCGCCAGAGATCAAGACAGGGCTGACCAGACTGTAGTTCCCCACATCCTCATTCTTGCCTTTCATGAGCAAAGGAGTGGTGTTCACTCTCCTCCAGTTTCCAGGAAGCTTTCCCAGTTGTCTTGCAAAGAGAGTAGGGTGCGGCCCCTCAGGTTTACCAGCCAGCTCCCTCAGGACTGGGGAGTGCAACCCAAAAGGGCTTCTGCACTTGTGTATGTTCAGTTTGTTTATGTGCTCCCTAATCTGCTCTTTATCCACCAAGTGGGTCAGCTTTCCTTGCTCCATATTTTCCCACTGGTCTTGGGCCTGGGATCCTGAATGTCGGTCTTACCAGTAAAGACTGGGGTGGTGGCTGCATTGAGGCGATCGTCACCGGCCTTCAAAGCAGGTGACGTAAACAGCTTTCCACAAACAGAATTAATGCCTGTCTCTGGATCATTTTCCATGACTATCCGTAGGATCAGGCAGATCTTGTTCTATGTGTTAAACATTGATCACCTCGAGCTGTCACTGGAGCCAGAAAAATACAAAAAATGAGGTAAGGAAACAAAACAAAAGAATCTTCTGGAGCATCAAATGTGTCATCTAAATGATATAAATGTATCCCGGTGTCTGTATTTGGCTTCTGGCCATTCAACTCACCTGCTAAAGCAGCTTTCCATCTCCAAAACTGTCTAGCAAACATCTTCCATAAGCATGGTAGGTAGGGATGCAAGAGAGGCAACACAAGTATAAAGGAACTGAAATAAACCCACACTAACTTAAAGCAACAGACAGGGATATAGAACACCTGTATCATGATGGGAATGAACAATGTCCCCCAGTGGAAACCAGTATTCTTCCATGGAACTCTGAATCTGCAGGACAGATCCCAGCCAAACATAAGATTAAAAAAAATCAGCTAAACACCAAAATTTTAAAACAGTACAAGATGGACATTATGTAAAAACAAAAGCAGATGGAAAACCATGATTTTACTTTACAAGCTGCATTACTCCCTACTCAAGTCACATTAGCACATTAATGCAGAGGAAAATGCAATCCTTTGAAAAAACTCAAAGCCTCCAGAGTTGTTTCGTGGTTCCTCAGTCATCTTGCTGCTGTTCACAGGCATCCTCTGCCTGTAGACTTCTCAAATGTTGCTCCTCAGAGACACTTGCCTGGCTCTTGGCTAGAGCATCTCTGCATTGCTAACGAGCAGACTTCCTTCCATACTAGGTGCTGTGTTCTCATCTGATCCTGTTTCCTACCACCCGTCCATTCAATCATATCCTGCTTTGAACTTTTGCCCTTTTTAACTCTCTATGCAGGCTTACAATCCTTAGACATAAAAATACATAGATATACTTACGTTTATCTCCCACAGCCAGAGCAGCCTCAGGGATAGTGATTTAACAGCTCCTGTTCTGAGGATAAAGTTGTTTATAAATATGGATGTAACTGGGCATACCAGTGGGAGGCAACTACACAGTATCCCCAGGTGTCTCTCTAGGAGATCCAATTCATTTAGTAAAGCATCCTTCTAAATGCATACACACACACACACACACACACACACACACAGAGCAGCTCTCTAAATGGGCTCAAAACATGGATCTTTTCCACCAATACAAAAAGTTGTTGGAACGGTGCAAGAGTCATAGATCCCGATTAATTTGGTCTGTGTCTACAGGAATATAAATAAACAGAAAGAGGGGACCATTTTCTCCCAAAAGCTTATTTCTTGCAAAATGAGAAGCCTGCATCTTTGGAGGAGGCTGCCTGGACAGGACTGATTCCTCCATTCAGTTCTCAGAGATTTGCTGCAGGACCTGGAAAAGAGACATCCTGGATTTTAGCCAGGCAAACCACCCAGTCCAATAGACAAAAACAACAACAATAACCAACTCACATTTCTCATATAGAATTTTCCTTCTGGTTTGTTGGGGTTTTTTTCCCTCTAAGACTGCAGGTAGTATCTTCTGCTAATATTACAGTGTTTCTTTAGGCTGTTTGTTAGAACTGGAATCCTCCCTTGCTCTTAATCCATGAGACAGCGGGCAAAGTTCATGCTGGCTGCTACAGAGGAGGTGGTGGAGTTGCAGGCAGCAGGAGCAGCTATCACTGCAGCAGCACACACACTTTAGCCTGCAACTTTTGCTTAACTGGGGATAATGTGGTGGTGTGACAAAGGGCTTTGCATCTTTGTGAATGCCACTGGGTGCTCAGATTAGACAAACAACATTACAAAAAACTATATTTGTAGAGATAACCGATGAATAAGAAACCAGCTAGTGACATAACCTTTCAGATTATCTAAATAACCGACCGAGTTCAGAGAGGAATAACCTTTTAAAATCATTAGATTTTGTAAGCAGATGTAAAAATAATTAACTTCAAATTATGCATCCAGAGAATAATGTAGACTGCAGATTTCAAAGTCAGAACAACTGTAGTTACAAAGGCAAGCAAATGCTGCTTGGAGAAAGCAGACATTTTCTATTGATTTTCAGGTATGTCGTTCAGAGCCAGACCAGCATGTTTGGCTTCCTGTGAGGATAGGGCACTGAAAAACAGGAGGTCCAGTACTTTACTTTTCTCTGTCCATTCTGGAAATGTTCCTTCTCTGAGGCTCTGAATCACTGGTTTTATCACTATTTACGTGACAGTAGTTCCCAAGACTATGCAGAGCAATTTACAGACAGTGGAAATCAAGTCCCAATCACCTCACTTTTTTAGTTGTATTTATAAAGGGCAATGTTAAAATGATACTAGAGACAAAGAGGAAAATTGATGCAGAGTCACATTATTTTGCAGAGGTCACTAGGCACATATAGACACAAATGAAAGAGGGCAAACCTGAAAAGAGGTCTCAAATCAAAAGAGGGTGCTGACACTTTTATGAGGCAAAAGTGGTAGGAGGAAACACATTCTTTGTGCAAAGCACTGATAAATGGGCAAACCACTGCTGAAGAAACAGCTTCCTTTCTGGTAGGGGAGTTTATAAGTAAGACAGCCAAAGATGGATGATGAGGAGAAAAGAATGAAAAAGGTCTGGATAAAGAACCTGAATGGGTGAAAAAACACCAGTGGCATATAGATAACTGAAAATCAGCAGCTGGGAAAATTACAGAACCTGAAAGTGGCCTTTACCAATATAGAAACAAGCTGCCAAGTATTTTTCTCAGTTTTGCTTATAAGTTGACACCGTGGAAGTGTTCTCATTCCTGGCTCAGCTGTGATGACCTCTGCCCAGTGATAAAAGGTTGCTCACTTCACTGTCTCATCTGGCTTGCAGAGTGAGAAGGATGGAGACTCCACATGAGGTTTCAGATTCTTCTGCACTACAAGAAAGCAATTTAAGATTTTTTTTAAAATGAAAAGAAAGGCAGAGGAGTTCTTCACTTCCCTCCTATCAGTTGCCCTGGTATCTAAATTATCTTCTAGGCTCTGTGCCCAAAATCTTTATGTGGTACTACAGAAATGCAGAGCAATCTTTCTTTACGTGAGAATGGAAATTAGTGTTAGTATAAAGAGAACAACCCTTCCAGGATTTACTGTACTCCAAGGACTTGGTCAGCTGTGGCAATTTGTTCCATTGTGACTAGTTTCCATATCACTGCAATATGCTGATGGATGTGTCTGTAAGATTAAAATCTGCTGTTACATCCGTGTAAAGCTAGCACAAGGCAGATATAAAGATTTAGCTTTTATATCTGCCTTGGTATCTAAAATGTTTCTGCATTTAAAACATTTCTTGCAGCATGCCAGTACCTATTTTGGGCTGTATTTATCTGGAGGGCTTAACCTGATCTTTCAAATTTCTGAAAAGATCTTAAAAAGACTACATACAAGGCTACATGCTACATATATGGCTACAAACAAGGATTTTAGCTGACTTAAGGTTTGAGTGCAATGCCTGTAACCTAGAACTCCTTGACAGATGGTCCAGGACTTGGATGCAAAATCCTGGCTTTCCAAAGCATACCTGCGCCGCCTGTCCTTCTAAGCATCTTAATCCTGTAAATGATAAACACTTCAAGAAGTTTTCTAGGGACAGCCATTCTCTCCAAAAGTGGTCAAAGGTAGTTCTAATAAACTTATGATCCTATCTGCACCCAAGGCCAGCACAGGCAATGAGAGGAAGATCTGCCAAATGGCATAATTTACAACACCTTAATCCACACTCTATAATAATGGAGTCAACTTTTTTTCAAGTAATGGACCATTTATTAATTTATTTTGTCTCCATTGTTTTTAAATTACCATTAGGAAGGGTTGCCTGCATTTTCTTAAGAGATTAGCAGAAGGGGAAGACTGGATGCTTATCACCTCCCACCTGGACAGGCTAAATGCACAAAAAGAGTTAAGTTTAGACATAAACTTGTAAGGCTTGTTTCCCTGCCAAAGCAGAGCTTGAGCACAATTACTCAAAGTCATGCCAAAGTTGACTAGCCACCTGCTAGAATATCAACCAGAAATGAAAGGAATACCTGTAACATAAGACCAGGAAGGTGGGGGGAGAAGTTGCCCTTGAAAGGGAAGCAACAGAAACAGGCAGCAAGAGACTATACCGAGAACTAAAGTTTTCAAATAAATTAGCCATAAAGTCATGTTTGAGAGTTCAGCAAGCAAAATACTTCTTATAAATAAACCAAGAAGAGGAACCACACCACAATAAAAACAGACTGATAATTTGATGTTTGTATTTCATCAGCATTTCTGACGATGGATAAAGAGCAATAATGAATTCTTGCTGCCATGATTATTTGCTGATGCTGTCATTATCCATTAACACTTCCCCATTCACTAGCAGTTCAGGTAAAACATAAACTACAAGTATAAAACACCATGGAGTTAACTAATCTCTAAGAAATTCTATGTATTGGTATCCATGCAGCAGTTTGTCCTGAGTCCCTCTTCTACCTAATAATTTTAATTGATTCATTTATTGTGTAGACAACCCACCAGTATGTGCTCAGGACTGTTTCTAGATGTCTGAGATTGTGATAATGAAAAATTAGTCAGCTGGAATATCAGCACAATGTTATTTATTACTTGAAAATAACAAAACCATCATTCAGACTGCAGGCTCATCACATCTGAATTTTCTAGCAGATATCTACCTCTCACATTCCTTATTAAACAAATACAGAACCAAGTTGAACACCCTAGTCCTATATAAGTAACTCCGAGAGCTAAAATTGAGGTACCAGATTGAAATACCCATTAACCAAGTTTAGCGTGCTATGGAGATAAAGTGCAATCCAGAATGAAAGTATTGATAATGATAATAGCCTTTCCTTCCTAGGTTGTTCTGAAATACAGAAGCAGAGCTGGGTAAACAAATCTGCAAACATAGGAACATCTTACTAAAAAAAAAAAAAAACAAACACAGAGAAATGAGAGACTTGGTATCAACTCTGAACAATCAGATGATACTCACTGGCTGCTCTAAAATTTGTGTAGAAGTTCTTCAGTTAAAAATAATTTAAGTTCCTTAAATGCCACTTAAAATAAATAAATAAATGCTACGGATGCAGAAGTGGGTCTGTAGCAAATCCCCTGAATCTCTCAGAGGAGGGTTTACATTGTAATTAATCTCCATAATACTGATATTGCTGATTTTTTTTAGCACTTAGAAATCTAACTAGATACTCACTTTAGCAGCCATCAATTAATTTTTCTTGTATCAAAAAATTACCATCTTTAATACCTTTCTTGAAGGATGCAACATCTAAAGACAATTTGAATGTGAAAGTTTCTTCGGTCCACAGAAAATTACAAAAATATGGTAGAACTTAATAGCAGGCAGTGGATTAAATCCATTGCCCAATGCATATTATAGCCCACACCTTTTCCTCCATCTGAAAGTGAATATCTGAAATAGAGTATTTCTGTAATTATTATCCACTAGTACTGCAAGCTCCACCATCTAATAATTATAAAAAAATTTATGATCTAAAAAAATAATGTATGTTTATTATTCTCTGTAAAAGAGGATAAGTAAAACCATCTCTATGAGTAAAAAATTTTACCTTCTCTTTCAGTCTTCTTTGTTTTCTTTCTTTTTACACTCTTTTCTAGTTTCACACTTAATTGCAATAAATGGCTCCAAAGTCAGTGCAGATGAATGTCTAATAAAGTTGGATTCTATACCTGACTGGCATTAATGCTGGCTAGACCTTGGGGAAAAAAGGATGCATATGTTACATATATGTTTTATTTGCATTTCTAAAAGAAGTGAGAAACAAAAAATGTAGTCTGAGCTTGTCTGCAGAGCGTTTACATTGGATTCAGCTTTGGTGATGTATGAGTCTCCTGAGCCAATTTCAAGACTGCACAGTCCCCTTCCCTTTGTCTTCATGAACTGCGTCCTTGTGGGATGAAAACCACAGTTATTTTAGCCACTTCTCACATTTCTAGATGAACCTTTTCTTCAATCAAAGATGATGACGTGAAATGAAATTATGAAAGGCAGAAAACATAGAGCCCAGAGTATGACCTAGGAATCTTAATTTTCCTCAATCATTGCTGTAACGGAATGCAAGTCTGCAGCAGCAGGGGTGAAATTATAGTACAAATTACCATGCTATGCCAGATAAATTATTCTCTGCAGCATGGTTATTAAGTGATAGATAAATAACTAACACTGCAGGACTGATTGACAAAATATAAGTGACCTGGAGCTAAGCAGGGCGCTGTGGAAATAACATTGCAGTGCCACTAATATTTTAATACTGAAATGAGATTTTCCAAAGCAGAAAAATCTTAAAATAGTATATGACTAAGACAGCTACAAGTTAAACAGGTACTAAGAGCTCTTCAGCTGAGAACTCCTAGCATCCTGACATGTCTCATGCGAACATTTATTAAATACAAAGTTGGTTACTGGTGCATGTTTTCAGTCTGAGGAGGACACAAAAGGAAGCTTGAGACTCCTGCTATGAGAAAGTGACACGATTTTTTCCTTCACACAGATGTTAGGAGATGGCTATCTTCTTTAGCAACACTTTCAAAGACAATGTGGGACACGGGCTCAGAGCTTATACAGTGACATGGTGTCCCCTCCAGGTTTAGAAACAGAACTAAGAGAGAAATTCATCAGACTATTGTCAGAGTGAACCCAAGAAATCATTGACCACATGGATTCTCTTAAGAACTACCTCCACTATTTCTACAGCTGGGACCTGCTTCAGTTTGAACATTTCTGTGCAAAAGACTGTTGTAATAGAATAACCTGTGTCTTGGAATTTGTGATTTTTTTTTTTAATTTACCAAATGCTTCCTTTGAGGCCTTGTTATATGTTTATGCAAAGGCTAGAAAACAGTTCTGCCCAGGTCAACCCTAGGAAAGCAGAAAATTTTTATACAACCAAAAATAAGGGCACTCTCAGGGTAGGGTTTTTGACAAAGCAAGCAAGCTGGGTTAACAGCAAGGAGAACACCAGCTTTTTAGAAACTTAATATCCATCTGACACAGGGCAAAAAAGCTGACTGGGAAACAGGCAACATATGCCATATTCCAGAGGGAAAGTCATGATTAACCACAATCGTAAAAGTATATTACTGCATTAGACAAAAAATCAAACTTGTCATGAAAGAGAATTGGTCAAAAGCATGCATATTCTTAATGCAGATTTGTATATATTTTCTCTTGACTAGAAAAAATTTGTTTTGAAACCTTTCTGTTAGGTCTTTCATTTATAATGTGCTGTAGAAAGAGCAAACCGTTTATCTGGGTCCCTATGAAGCTGGAGTACAGGAGAGGGAATTACTGTGGAGATAGAAGCAAACCGGCTTTATGGCCTGTGGCAACTGATCAGAGGTCCCTGGCCTCAAAAATGTGTGCTGCACATAGGATCTGATACCCAGGTATGTGCTCCAAATAGCATTCTGGCTCCAGGCCTGGTGAGGAAGCTTGGCTGGGATATAGTTGTAACAGATGAGGAAACACGACAGTATTTGATAATGCTCTTGATTTCGGGGAAATGCCTGCGATCCTGAGGATCTTAAAATATTTCATGAAATAGCACTGAGATGATGCTTTGAATGACACAGAGACATTTTTTTGCCTCTGTGTGTGTGTATCACTACCCTTGTCAGACAGAGTATATCATAGGCAGAGGCAAGTTACAAGAGGCTGAATAATAATTGCAGGAGTCATGTGGATATTTAAAATCAAATTAAGTCTGTCTAATTAAGTATCCAGGTAATTTAATACAGAACTCCAGCAGAACTGAGATTCCTACTATAGATTAATAGTGAGCATCTCACTAGAGAAGGCTCCTGTGTGTTGCCCTACACACAGTCATGGCCTCTAATCTTTCCCAAATACAGAACAAACTGGAAAAGAAAAAGAAAGTCAGACAAAAATGGAGGCAATTACAGAGAGACATCCATGAAATAATATGAATGTTCTGGTTATAGACAAATAGTCAGGGCAATCAAGAGGGATCAAGCTGAAGACCAGATTCAGATACATCTAGAGGGTCGCTGGCAGTGGTTAGAGGAAGTCACAAAAAGGAGGCAGCATAGCCAGCTTACTGTCTCCTTAAGGCAGAACAAAATGCTAGCAGGTGACAGTAAACACAAAGAGATTGAAGAAGATGGCTCTCTGGAGAAAGGCCCTTGTCAGAACTTTTAGAACACAGGAAAAAGAAAGGCAGATTTTTGTTTTCTTGTTTTCAAGTCAATTTTGAAACTGAGTGTAGCTCTGTAGGGAAGAGAATTGTTCCCTGGGGGAATTAGGGAAGTTGTAGAGTTCAAACAGAATGAAGAACAGGGGGGAAATCAATATTTTTTCTCTAGAGAATTGCTTTCAGTAGTTGGTGCTCTCTAGAATCAAGACAGAAATTAAAAAAACAAAACAAAACAAAAACAAAAGTCTCCCACCTCTAAATTCCTAACTATTAAAAAGAAAAATCACCAAGGCTGAATCATGTGGCATTGAGACTTCTGGAGTTTTGCACTAACCTTACTGTCTAATATTTCATGACAAATCTGTGAAATTCCTTGAGGGGATGCTCCTTCTTTCCTCTCACTCTGCCTCATCATCCATCAGTTTATTTGTTTGCTCTCTGAACACTTCCTGTGCCCACAGAGAAAGTACTGCAAGGTCATGTAATCAGCTGGTATCCTAGTATGAGCATATTCTATCTAGCATAACAGGGCTGATTGAAGGCTGGATGGCATTTCCTGACCTTAAAAATGGAAGATGTTTTTATCCTAACCAATGAGACCCCAATATAAATAATCCAGGTATTAAACCCCAACTATTTGATACCTTCCCTTTAGATCTATTTCAGTAACTGCATTTTCTTGCAGCAACTGCCCAGGTGATGGTGTTCTCCTACTCTCTGCATAGCACTGCAAAGCACACAGCTTACAGCTCTGCCCTTAATTGGCAGTGGCATGTTGAGAAACACTGATGGTTCTGTAAAGTCTTGCATGCATAAGAAGATCACTGTTGTCTTTAATGCTCAGGTTCTCTGAAATGTCAGGTGTTTGCCTTTCATTCTCTCCCTCCTCCCTTCTTCATATCCCTCTCCCCAAATAAAATGTTCACAGGAAAAAAAAAATAATCAGCTGGGAGCAGGTGGTTTTAAGCAAAGCAAATTATGTTTTCTGCTTCACTGGACTATCTCCTGCCCTGCAGTATGGGAGAAATCCCAGAACGTGCATGCCAGTCTCAGGGAGCTTCCATCAACCAAGGCCATTTCTGAAGGACAGCAAGCTGTTAAGAGTATCACGATGAAAGCTTAGTGGGCTAACTTGAATTTAATACAACATATTGCACCCTAGATTGTTGCTATGTTGGTTTAATGCTGTTCTGAGCAGACAGCTTCAAAATCTTATTGAAGCAGCTACTGCCATGAAAATGGCTCAAAGTTGCTTTCCTCTGCCACCAAAGGAGGAAAAGTCATTGTACCTCAAATCTTTGGTGTAGACATTCCTCCAGACCAATTTCTACAGCCACACATTGAAAGAAACTGTAAGCAGGCTGACAGAGAATTAGTTTAATGGAAATATTAATTCCGAAGTCTCTACGGAAGCATACACATTTCCTGCGATCTGTGCACCCTCAGTGACATGCAGGCTTTGTCTGAGTTGCCATATAGATGCAGTATGGCCAGTGTATCCCATTTGTTCAGTACATTTGTGCAGCACTGTACAGGACCATGCCCATACTAAGCAGAATCTATGCTACTGCTGAGTCTCTTGGAAAGATGACAATATTCGGGAAAGGACCAAATCCCCATTTTCCCCTTCCAGCATCAGCTCTCAGTTACAGCAATGGCCAGGAGGAAAGCTGCATGTTGGACTTTCTTGTACTGTTTCCACAGGCATGTTCCCTGCAGGTATGTCCTTAGGAGGGCCTGGAAGTGCAGCCAGGGCTGTCCTGTTGCTGGAGTCCTAAGGGACTGTAACAGTGAGAAGGAGAGGGAAGGAAAAGACCAAATTCGAGATGGCAATTCTATTCTGGGGCAGGGCAGTTACCCAATATGACTGCAGGATGTCTGTTCTGACCCATTTTCTGTTTAAGAGAACGATTTGTGATGTTGAGGAGAGCAGAAACACTACTTCCTCAGAAAGTGGCCGTGGTTCAGAAAAGCAGCAGAGATCTGAGACTTTATGTTCAACAGTAGCTGTAAGACTGGGCCACAGAAAGGTCTCTAGTGGGAAAACTGAGTTAACCAAAGCTTCTTCTGGAGGCGTATATGGCAATTAGCAGCTGGGGCAAGTTTTGGATATGTATGGTTCACTTTCACTCAAAAGAGGAAAAATCAGTCACATGTCCAGAGGTCCATGGGAAGCCTGGACTTATGAAAAAAGTCAAAACAACATCAGCCTTCTGTTCTCTAGAACACTTGACATGTGGAGTCTTCACCTGTACTCCTCAAAATAATTTGAAAATATTGTTTCTCCCAACCCATCCATCGATGCTATAATCTTATCCATCCAAGCAGACATTTCCCATACAACCACTTCAGCTCTCCTACTTGCTTGTCAGAAAAGCTCCCTGTGCTGTGCTTGCTAATGCTTGCAATAGAATTTCATCATCACTTCTTGAGTCTCACAAAAGGGTGGAGGCTAAGCAACTTTTCCTTTTCTGCCAGGTGCTGGGAATTGCCTCTGGGGATGAATCCAAGTGTGGCACAAATAAGTAGGTTCTCTCTCAAGGCTCAATTTTTTGCTCCCATCTCTGATCTGAAAGCTCTACCCAGCATGAGTTCAATTGTTCCCTAAATACCACACTCTCTGAATGTTTCAGAACCAGGATGACCTAAACCCAAATATTTTTTTCTGTGTATATCACAAAATTGGATAACATACAAGCTAATTACTTGAACATGAATATGAGGTTTGCTCTAGATCAGTGTCTTAAAGAAATGATGAATTTCGGGGTTATTTCCAGTGGAGGACTTTTCTTATATTACCAAACACTGCATGAAACATCTTGCTTCAAAAACAAAAACATTGAAGGAAGTCCAAAGATTTATATAAATTTGTCCAGTTTACTGTCTATTTCCCTGCACTTCAAAACTGATCCTGACACTGCAATTTATGAGGGTGGGTTCTGTGGCCAAAGGCACAGAGACTTGGAGGATTCAAGTCAAACCCACGTCCAGGTCCCAGCCTAGAAATGGGCCAGCTCTGGGTCCTAAGGAAACAGGCACACTCTGCGATCCAATTGACTGCAGTACAACTCCAGGGCTTGGCATCTGCATTCAGGCTTCTCTCCCCAAAATCCATTTACTTTTAAGGTGAGATGTTGGAGAGGAGGGAGAGGAGCCATAAGAAACAAATGACTAACTGCAAGACGCAGCAATTGGACCCAGCATGTTTTGCTAATACACACCTGATAAAAAGCATTTTTTTTCTCCTCACTGCATGCAATCAGTTTTATTAACATTGAACAATAATGTGGAATGACTGTGAGGGGAAAAAATGTTTAAAATAATAAAAAGAAACCCTGCAGGTGAGCAAGATTGATTTTAATAAAAGCAACAGAAGAAATATATTTCTGGGACATTTTCTGCCCCCCTCCTCTTTGGAGGATAAGATGTGACGAGTCTGGTGTTGTCAGTCTTGCCAGCAGGAGGGCAGTGACAGGTTGAGCAGCGTGTCTGACAGGACTGAAGTCAAATCTCCAAGAGAAGTAGCGCAGTGCAGAATGGCCAATATTACAGATTATGTGGGGGAGAAGGAATGCACCAGGGTTATTCAGATATCATTATACACGGCAAAAATAAACCCCGAAACAACAACCCACAAACAAATCAGGATGACAGCTCTGCAAAAAAGCAGCAAGAAATGAACTCCATCTGATTCAAATCATACTGAATTACAAAGAAAAATATCACTAGCAACAGGCAAGCATTACATCTCACACTCCTTTAAGGGGGCAGATAGAGATGCAAAGGGCTCATATGCTTGTAAAAATACAAGTTTTGCTGCCTTTAGATTGTGTTCAGGCTGAAAGGAGTGGATGCAGTCCAACATGGTACCTCCTCAGCATTGCATTCTGCAGTGACCACACAGATCCTGCTCAGTATTTGAGTGTCCAAGACTCATCAGGTAATGGCAGTGTCACTCCCACAGCAATTACTCACTCAAGTAACAGCTACATGGATGTTTAGCACATTAGCTTTTCACAGTGTATGATATTTTTGCTATTATGGTGAAAAATCAGCATTTGTTCTCAAAACTTTGAAGTTGTTTCTCTCAACATGTTGTGTTAAACCTTTTTTTTCTCCCACTTGTCTTCAGAAGCCATCTCCTCGTGCCACTCACTCTTCAGGTTGGCAGCAAACTGTCTGCTGAGCTATAAAGTCCTGGAATTCTTGTTGTAGTTTTTCAGTGTTCTGCACCAGTTCATCATACCTAACATACTTCTGCTGGAAAAAAAGAGAACTTGCTGTCTTTCCCAACCTTGCAGCTTGCAAATTTGCCTGCCCTCTTAGGTTCTAAAGGTCTTTAGAACTATTGCACATTTTCTGCACCAACTAGGTGTTATATTACAATCCCTATGACCCAAGAACACATCTCGAAAGCTGCTGTCTTCAAAAGTGAGTGAGTGGGAAAAGGTTTCTTGGACATTGCATCCTGTGAATATTTTAATTTTGCAAAATAGACATGAAGTGTCAGCATGGATCTCCATTCCAGAGATCGGCTAATATAATCAGTCTAGTAGCTGGCCATTGGGATAATGGAATCCTAAGGGCAGAGCAGGGTGGAACATGTTGACTGCCAGCTTAATCATTAAAGAGGAAAAAAAAAAAAGGAAAAAAAAGAAAATTAAAACAAAAGAGGGTGACAGAAACCCAGAAGAAGCGACAGCAGATTTGGGCAGAAGAAAGAGATAAGTCCTATTTGCAAATGTTGATCACATTTGGTGATTAGTCTCAGCCAAGAGAAATGAAGGACGATTTTTTTTGTAAGATTTCAAAACAAATATGGATTTCTGTTCTGAAATAGGATTTTTCTGTGAAAAAAGAGAGCTAAACAAAAAGACAATGAGAAAGGTCTAGCCTCAAATAGCAAATGGGAACACTCAGTATGAGGCTGAATGCAATGTTTCAGTTCAACCTCTCATCCCCGCTTCTCTCTCCCCCCTTTACTTTAAATGTCATATACACAATGTTCTGTTTTATTTTAAAACACATTTCTCCTGTTCAGTTGTGTAAATAAAGAAAAAAAATAGATGAGCAGTTACTCATAAAGCTCTGCTTAAGCGACATGGAGCCAGGTATGGCAGAGTTGTTTCAAATATGTACCAAAGACCATGGCTCCATGTGCTTCCAGGTAATCCAGGGGTGAATTTACCTGGGGAAGAGCAGAGAAGAAGATTGGAAGAAAGAGGAGGAGGAAGAAAATGTATTTGCCAATCTTGCCTTGCCTGGGCACCTGCCCAAGACAGGTAATTCAGTGCCCCATGGTAGATCATGTTCACAGAGACAACTCTGTGAACTCCCATGTGTAAGATGCCAGTAATGTTGGCTGTTTGGTGAGAGCAGCTTTCACACTGCTGGTTTATGACTTTCCGTCTCAGTAGTAACTTTGAATTTATCAGAACAGGCTATTCTACATATAAGGCTGACTTTGCAATTTATTGTATCCCACACATTGCACCCCAGCATATGTCCCTATGTGAAATGCTGTTTTACTCATTCAGCATCCATGCGTGGATGATTTCTTGTGCCTCGAGTATTTAATCTAATGGGCACTCTTAGTATACACAACTACAGGCACTAAGATTAAGGATTTAAAATACTAGACCAATATATTTTAGAAATGAAAATCTCTTTGGCACCCACAGATATAATATAGTATTTGGGCTTTCTGACCTTGAGTACAATTTCCATATACTCATAAAAAATTGATAGCACTTCTCATTATCCATTCCCCTCTCCTCAGCCCGCCCACCCTTCTCTCCCATATCACAGCTGCCACCTCCGATTCCCCAGTCCTGCACATCAGTCTTATGGTCACCTCCAGGGGTCTCTGGGGCACATCTTTCAGGCTCTACAAGGAGGCCACTGTTCTCTGTAATCCACAGGAGTGTATCAGGGAGCCCAGCTCTCCCGTTTCAGCCAAGAAACCGAGACACACACTTATTCCCAAACATGAGATGCAAAGAAAGCTTTCCACAGCCACACGTCTTTAAGCTGCTTGCCGCACAGCACCAGCTTTCTCAGAAACCTGCTTCTCTGAGACATCACTCAAGCAACAGCTCAGGTTCTAGCCATCCTGTTGTTCAGGCATCAGCACAATAGTTCATTCCTAGTATTTTAGGGGGTGTATTATTCCTGTTTTATAAAAGGCTTATCCATTCTACAATTGAATTAATAAGAGAAAAAGCTTTAGTGAGGAATAATGTGTATCTAATTATTAATGTACTATAGAACTTAGCTTTTATATTGCAATTTATATTGCAATTACCTTCTTTGTGATATAAAGCAGAACAATAGAGAGGAAGAACTTCTTTATTAATGCCTAATAGCATGGTAATTTAAAATATTCAAGTTTCTTTAATAAGGTGCTGTATGAATGTTACCTAATTTGACAAGATTAATTATACAATTAATTTGAGACTGCTCTCAATTAAATTAGTAAAAATTCTTAAGAATACAGGAACCTAACATGAAGTGAGATACCTATTAAACAGGGTATTAATTAGACAGAGATGAAATAATGCATGCTTTGTTAATATAAAGGGCATCGAGGAGTTGGTAAAGATGTATTATTTCATTACTTTAATAAAATAAAGGTAGTCCAGGCACAAAACAATGTCAGAGAATCCTTCAGAAGACTGTGTAATAGAAGTCAGTGTTAGTTCTGCTACAAGGACTGAAGAGACTGATTGTCACCTCAGGTCATTTATTCCAAGTTGTTTGATCCTGTAGAACTACTCCAATGTTATTGCAGGGTAAATCCATGTACAGTCCCAATGGAGAAATGGGAAATGGAGGTAGAGGTCAGTCTTGGGTTAGAAAATATGCACTAGCTAAATTTGTATTTAAAAAATGAAAAATAATGCACCACAGCATCATAATTTCATAAAATGAAACAGGTTAGAGTTCAGAATACTAATGGAAGGACACAAGGCAAAAGGCGGGATCACAACAAGGATTTTGTTCAGAGACCTGCTTGGAAGCATCCCAAGGCAAGAGTCCCAGGAAGAAGAGGGGCCCAGGAGTGCTAATTGATTTTCAAGGGCTACCTCTTCCAATACCTAGCATAGTCCCTTCTGCCCTTCAGACCAAAGGTGACAGGAGGCCTGCAGGGACGAACAAGCTGCTCCTGACAAAAACCCAACACAACAAGGAGTGTACAAGTGATGGAAAACAGGGGTCAGGAACCCAAGAGGAATAAAGACACCGTACAAGTGTGCAGCAGATGAGATTACAAACGCCAAAGACCACAGGGATCTCGGTCTGACAAATTACATGAAGGGCAACAAGAAAAGTGGATACAGGTACAGGAGCAGCAAAAGGAATATGAAGGAAAATGTGAACCTGCTGCTGAATAGGAATGTGGATCTTTACAAAGAGCCACAGAGAAGGTCAAGGTCACCATGACTTCTGCATCTCTTTTTACTGATAGTATCCAGCATCCCACACACTGGAGACCAGAAGGAAGCTCTGGAGAAAGGAAAACTTACTCTTTGTGAAGGAGGTAGGGAACACTTAAACAATCTGGACATACACAAGTCCCTGGGATCTGATGGGAGGCACCCTCGTGGAGCTGACCAGTGTCATTGTGAGGCCAGTCTCTTTTTTCCTTCCTTCTGAGTTGGCACACAGTGTAATTCAGATGTGGTTTTGTGAATTCTTGCTCACAGCCTCCATTGTATTAATCACAACAAAGTTCTTGTGAGGCAGAGAAGCTCTGCTAAGCACTTCTTTCTTTCAGGGAAACTGACTTCAAATGACCTGCCTGAGGTCAGAGAAAAAAATCTACTTTACTTGATCTCAGTCCTGCTGAGTGCCAGGCTATCACTCATCACCAGAGTGTTGGTTCTCTACTATCCATCAGTTCACATTTCCACCATGTCCAGCTTATAAGGACAATAAAGTTTCTGGCAAAAATATTTTAACAGCACTCTTCAATACGAATGTAATTGAATTACATTAAATTTATATCCATCAAGAGTGGGATTTCTCTCATCCAGCTTCAAGCTTCCACAATGCGGACATCAGCATCCAAGTTAGTCAGTCTGTGATCCCTCGGTGAATAAAGGAGAAAAGCAGACTCCACTAGATGTGCATTACCAGTCCTGTTAGATATCTGTTTCAGAGGTCATGTTTCATATTCTGAAACTGCCTATATCTGTGCAAAAAGGGAGCCTAGCATGACTAGCTCAGAAGAATTTCATCCCAAGGATCTCAGATAAAATATGGTAGTTCATTTTGTCTGGGAAACAGAATATGCAATATCGCTGATATGACCAATGAGAACAGAACTTATTGCAAATGTCAAATATTTGGAAGCTATCCACAGAGTGACCTTTACTGAGACATTCTTCAAATAAACTGCATAAGCAAATAAAATCAAAACAGGCATTTCAAGAACAGGAATAATCTTAATTATTAGATATTATAGCTCCTTCATGTGAACTCCTACTTTCTCTCTGTTTCAAATTCAGTCAGACAACATGAGTGTAGGTATTTGAGTCCAACCAAAATAGTATTAGTTTGTGCTATTACTATTAGTAGTATATTATGTGTATCAGTACATGTTATTGTCATAGACTCTTCCATATTATGACAAGCTAATCCGCATTGCTTTGAAAATATTTTAAGGAATTACTGCATGTCTGCTGAATTGTTTTACTATATAAGTTAGACTTACACTGCACTACACTTAGACAAATGTAAAACTCGAAGGTTTAAGGAGATTTGAAATTTCAAGGTTCCAAGTTTACTCTAAAATTCTCTTTTGTAGCAAGGCGAATTTAAAATGTCTTCTCTGAAGTACTTTCTTATTTATCAGAAACATGGAAATTTTTATCACAGAATGAAACACAACCAGCCAGTCTAATACCTTGCGACACATAAGATACATTCAAACTACTGCATTCCAGTGTTAAAACCAGTGCAAATTTATTTTTGAAAATGAGAATTGTTCTGTTTCTTAGCAAAGCAGTTTTGCTGCTACATCATTTGCTGCAGTGGTTTGATAATAGTCCATCATCATAGCTTCAGCCTTTCTAACACGACACCTTGCAAACACAGTGACAATATGGGGAAAGCAGCCATTTCTGTGCATAGAGTGACAGCAATTCCCACTCCTATTGGTGCCTGTCAAGTGCCCAGATATAAATGTCACCTGAGCACGGTGCTCCTAAGAAGTGTCTTCAAAACCATAAAAGGTATTCTGCAAAGCTCCATCTCTTTGACCTGACTGCAAGAAACTTTGAGTAGATGATTGAAGAGAGCATGGCTAGAGGCAAGCATTCAAACCAATTGTTCTGCTGTGTCAGAACAAGGGCAGAAGGGATGACACATTCAAAGGGTCTGTTTTGAAACTGAATATACCAACATTTCAACAGCCGAGGGTAAGAATCCAAGTTTTTCCAGCTTCCAAAAGCAGTGGTACCTATCCATGTCAATTAAAAAAAAAATGGGTAAAGAAAGGATGAATTTATTACACACTTCAACCCACCAAGGACTTGCCCACCTTCATCATCTTTATCCTGTTCTGTAGGCCAAAGACATTGCATGAAAACATTTAAGTTTGTTGTATTTTGACTTGAAATGACAAATCTGTGGCTGTGGCAAATCCACTATGCACCAGTGACAGCCACAGGTTCTTCTTACTCTGCTCTTGTGTGAAACACTTAACTAGATCTCTGCTCACTAAATGAGAGTGGGGGACAAAGCAGGAAGCTGGTGTGCCCAGACACACATCACCAGGACAAGAGAACAACCAGAAGTTTGTTTCAATTGTTGTCAGTCAGAGATAGGGGCAGTTCTAAACTAAATGAGAACTTGCCAGCCATAACTAAGCCATGGCAATGGGGAATGTGCTTGAAAAGAAATCATTTAAATGGCAGAGCTGTCAACCTTCCTGGCACATCAGTGTCTTACAGTTTTCATGCTGTATCTTTCCCTCTCCATAAAAGTCCCACTTATTCACTTTTCTCCAGTTTAGAAAAGATCAGGTGTCCACAGGTCTACCCCAAAAGCTGTGATCTACTCAGTCCTACATTTCTACACGTTATCTCTAACCTTAAATTTGGCTCAAACAGCTGTCACTTCAGAGAAATGTGTGAAAGGAACCAGACTGTGTCTCCAACTACAGTCTACAGAGTATAGCAAATACCACTGCAGAACTCATCTTCCTACTCTGACAAGTGTAGTTAATGAAGTGCAGGCCAAAATCTTGCTGTAAGTTGCTTTATACATATCCTGTACTACTTAGTTTCAAAACAGAGATTTTTCTTGCAGGGAAAACTTCCACTTGGGATTGTGTTGCCAGTCAGCCTAGCAACATGCCCCTCAATCTGGAGAATGTGTGGTCTCCAAAGGCAGCACTTTGGGACTGTCTGTCAAAACAGCAGCATCCCATTCAAGAGACAAAGTGTTAAAGCAATCTCATCTCTTTTACAGAGTTACATTCAAGCTAGGACTTTTCTTTTAATGAAGCTTGCTGATCAAGGTTATCAAGTCAGGCAGTCAACAGCACTGAACCCTTTTATCAGCTCTTCTTGGTAATTATAAATTATTCGCCATTAGACAGTATGCTAATCCTTAGACTCCTACAAAGAGCTTAATCAATTGAGTGCATTTTATTATTTTCTAGTCTAAACATCACGGACTCATCATACAAAGTATCCAATAACACTTAATTATTCAGATAGTTAAACTGATGCTAAACCAATCAGAAATTTTATTTGAATTTATTAGTCTTCCTGCATTATTTAGCCAGCACAATGGAACAACAGAAACAAAATACACCCACGAGGTGGAGTGTGAACTGAGTAAGGAATGAGGTTCTGAAGTTAGTGTATAGAAAAATGAAACAAAATATGTTATTAACTTTCAGAAGAGAGAGGGCAGGAAAGGTAAAGCAGGCAGATCTGTGCTAAGCATTCTCCTTTGGGTCATATTATTGCTAATTTAGACATGCACAGGCATGGTCACCCTGAGAGACATTTCTGTATCTGAGGTTGGATTCCTCACATCAAAACCTTTCTAGCTATTGTCTTGCAATTTTAGGAATAGATCCAACAAAGGTACCTAATACTGATCCAAAGGCAGGCTTTGAATTCAGACCTCTGATTCTGAAAATGCTGTCTAACTTTCGCCTAACTGTTGTCCCATTTCTCCGCTCCACCCCTGTCTTCCTAGACACAGAAAATGACCTAAAAAACCTTTTTTGGCTAAGAATATCTGTTACAAAAATAATTGTTAGTCCAGGTGGCTGCCTCCTACCTAAGCATTTTCTTACAGATGTAGTAATCTGCCATTTAAGTTACCTCTGCTTTGTCTGGCTGGCACAAAGCACTTGTGTAGCTCCTCACTGGAGCCCCATATGCAAGCAGATGATAGGTGTTATTGTGAACCACAACTGAAAGTGTTTTCCACAGCCCTATCTTTCCCATGAAACCCTGGCAGCATGATAAAAAAGCATCTTGTTGAATTCCTTCTGGAGTCCTTATTATCCTTCTGCCAAAAGCCTGCTCAGTCTTTAAAAAGAAAAAAAAAAAAGAAAAAACCCCCAAAAAAACCAAAACCACAAACCTCCATTGGTTTAAAAAAAGAATATTTAATTAAATAGTGGGTAATAGCAGTGTATAATACTTCACCTTTCCCTTTTTGCCTGCATTAGCACAGCCTCCCAATCAGGAAGCATTTTGGCATAAGTAGTTACGGCCTTAAAAAAGAATCTCCCACACAGGAAAAGACTCATTCTGGGCGACCAGAGCTGGCTGCCCCTCTGGGAAAGCATATCCTTTAATTTAAGCTGAGGCTACTTTTAGCGTCTGTATGTGTAATTTAAGACTGCATTTGCTTTTAAGTGAGTTGCAACATGTTCTTTTAACTGGGTAATGGATCAGGCTACAGACTCTTCCACTGCTGAGATGTGGCTCTAAATAAAACTGAAAGAACTGCCCTATGGGGTCAGACCAGAGTTTCGTTTAACTTAATATCCTGTCTCCAACACCTGCCGGTAGCTGCCTGGTGAAAGAATATAAAAGCCACAGCAGAAAGGACTGAGTAATTCTCTCCTCTGTGAATTGTCCCAGCTTCTGGCAATCAGCAGCTTAAAAGCACTACTGAAATTAGGTAACAAAGTCGACTCTGACACATAGATTTCAGATCCAGAGACCTTTTTCAAAGTTGTTCCCACCTATACCATTTGTTAAGTAGCAGACAAGCTCCTCCATCGTCATCACTGACTTGAGAGCACATGGAGTGAAAGGAGAATGGTGCTGATAATCCCATCATCTGACATTCAACAGGGACTGTCCTGTATATATGTATACATAGCAGGAAATGAAAAGTTGAAAAAGCAGGACAGCTAAATCTAAATGTTTGGGTAATAAGGGAAAATACCCATAATTCACCAAAATACCTATAAAATATCCAGGAACTCCTTTTATTATTACATGTTATTTGAATCTCTGTAATTTTGAAAATTATGTAGTTGTGTGGCAAAATTTTTTTACAGTCAATGTATTTGACCCTCTTATTTCTGCTATTTTGAATGCCTACCTGCATGCTTATACCATAAAAGCTTCATATCCATTCTATTTAAATATGGACTTCATATTCATTCTATTTAAATATGGACATATTTAAATATGAAGATATTGAGAGATACTTTTGCGATCCAGGCAAAGAAATAAACACATATGGTCCCAGATTTGCTTAGAAATTCCTTTCTGAAGCCATTCTGGTTTGCTTTCTCTGCTAGTAAAGTGTAAACAACACTGTAAGAATCAATCCTGCACACCCCTGTCACACCACTGGCTGAACAATCTTTGTTGTCCACAGCTCCTTAGAGAGGAGTTTCTTCACTCTCTGCACTGACATGCATAATGCAGCCAGCCCAGGGCTCCCCACACAGACACTAATGCACCATAGCATCATTGTTATTTTTATTTACTTACAGAATGTGAAGCTTGATACAATACTAAACAAAGTGGACGTGGTCCTGCCCCAAGGACTTTCTATGCTTTCAGATGTACCTGCTCTGGTGCCACAAAACAACTTAAGCCTCTAGAGCTCCCTTGAACTTTCAGTTTCTGCTTGAGAAGGTGACAAGTTCATCCAGAAATGTCTGTCTCAATGTGAGACAGTATTATCCTACAACTGTCTGTCACCGTCTTTTTATTGACACAGGCTGACGGAACATTTCTCATTGAGTTCAGTGTAAAGCCCACCCTGGAAAACTGGCCAGGCACAGGTAGGGAAGTTAAGGGACAGGCCTGAGCAGGCTATTTAGTTGAACTTGTTTCCACAAAAATGTGTGAAAAAGCATTGGCATTAACCTGGGAGAAGATGTGCACTACCTTTTACAAAATCAACTTAATTTGAGTCTTAGACCACTGTAATTTTCAGCAAATGGGTTCCACACAGGCCACAAGGAAAAAGAAAAAGAGAATCACTTCAAAAGTTAAGCTGAATTTTAGGAGAGAACTGGGGAATGTTTCTAGTTGCTAAGGAGTAGAAAAAATTAGAAGAAGGACCTAAAGCTGGAGCAGAGGTCTCCCGGAAGTCAGCTGAAAGAGAAACAAGTCTCTATGCCCCCTCCATATGGCGGGTGTGCACAAAGGAGTGTATATAGCAGTGTGGGCAAGACCAAAACTCTCTGAGTACCCTAACTTCTCCCTCTGTCTGCCTTTGAACTGAGGCACAGGAATTCAGAAATACTCTCCAGCATTACTCTGGGAAAATGTGTGCTCTAGATGTCATGAAAGGGAAGTTTGAATCTAGAGATGAGGGTGAGGAAGATGAAGTTCTCCTTTCATCCCCCATAAATCTGCACCTGCCAGGGGGATTCAATCTGCAGACAAGGCACATGTGAAGGAGCAAGCAGGTTGCAGAACATATATCACAAAATGAATGCATTGTATAGTACATGTATACATTTCATCACTTAGCACATGAACATATTCACATTTAAAGCAAGTACTTAAACACAGAAAAAATGATAGCTCTTCTTTGGAGATTCTCTGGCTAGAGGAAATCAAAAGTAGTCTCAGGTTTTAGAGTTTGGAAAGCAGAAGTTAAGTGACAGACATCAGATAAATATTAAAGTCCGCGTTTTTGTGAATAAAAGGCTGCCATATAGCAGCTCATACCCCCTCTCCTGACAATAAGTTTTCTTTCGTAGTCATGCATTCCGTAGCCATGAATAAGAGTCAGAATGGGGAAGAGATCTTTGGATCATGGTAGTGAAGACACGGGAGTGTGTGCCTCATAACTAGTCACTTAGATTTCATTAAAATGTTGCAAATAACCCTTGAGGGTAAGATCATGAGGGCCCCTAGCTTTGACATCTGTCTTTACAGGCTGCTGCTGAGGTTTCTGAGGGTACAGGACATTATTTATGCAGGGATATGCTGGACAGACACAGGGCTTAACAAAGTTTTGGTTAACACATTAGGATGATCAAAACATCAAGAGAATGCCCTTGATGATAGTTTTTCCTCTCACATCAAATTCTTGATGAGTATCAAATATCAGGTGGAATATTACAGAGAACAAGGTCAGACATACTAGTGATAAGCCCAGAGGTAATTTCACTTCCAAATAATAAAGATAAAATCATGAGGATTTAAAGGAAGGTATGATTTTTGCCTTTATTTGTTTCTTGGAAGTCTTCTTAAGGGCAGTGATACCTTGGACACCAGCTCCTCCCTTACAGAGAACACACTGAGCACACTCTCCTGTGCCTATGGCAATACAGCCTGCTGTGCATTAAAGAGGGAGACCCATCACTGAAAATATGAAAACAGAGTTTATCCTCTAGCACTGAGGGAAAAAAGTGCTACTCTGTGACACAACATCACCTTGTCCTTTGTACAGTTACAGACACTTGTTCAGTCTGGTTTTAGCCCTCCATATAGTGGTTTGTATTACCAACAAAACATGTATGTATCTGCTATGCTCACAATCTCCTCACTCCACTGGGAGCTGGATAGTCATTAAAGTCTCTGTCTAAGATAGGGAGAAACAACACTGAATGCAGAGCATCACATTGCATAACTCTTGTCTCTTCATCCCATGTTTATGCTAGCAAGGTATGACACTGCTTTTTACATACAACTGCAACCTTTTTTTCTGGTTATTCATGCTTTAGAGAATGCTGCTTTAGGCAGTCAATAGCAATTATACTTGGTGAAAAGAACATACAATACAAATTAGAGCAATATAGATTTTCACCCCTGTTACTTTAATGTTTAGTTACCCTGTTAGATTTAAACTGAGTACATAATGTTTAAGAAATTACTTTCACTAAAACCCATTAACTGACACTTAGAAATAGCATTTTAATCCAAAGGAGTGCAGCAAAACATTACTGCAATTAATAGGTACATTGGAACAATGAAAAATCTGCTCTAAACCAAAGTATATCCATGGTGGCAGGTTGTTTATATCCAATACTTAAAAGCATCTTGAAAACTGAGAGCAAGAACCTTAGCCAGCTCCAGTGAAAGCAGTGGAGTCACTCTCATTTACATTCAATGAGGGCTTGGCCCTGTGATTTAAGCCCGTATTTCACTGCCTTGGCAAAACTCACTGCTTGTTGGTGACTGGGCACAGGATGAGAAAGAGGTGTGGGGCATAGGATTTATGGAGCAAAGTGAGGGCCAGGAGAAGCTGGCCCGTGGCTGATGCTCATGATTACTCATATTCTTCCTCCTCCTCTTCCCTTCTGCACCTCCTCCTGGCAAAGGGAGCATCTTCTCCCTGCAGCTTTTTTCTTGTCTGTCTCTGAGTTTGGGCAGCAGCAGGAGGGATAGTACCACATGTCCTCTGCAGAGGTTGGCTCTTGAACCAGGACTTTCTGATCTAGGTGAGTCAGAGCAAGCTCCTCTGAGAGGAACCTTGTATCTGGTTGGCTTGTTTCTTCATGGTAACCTCTCTCTGCCTGGCTGCTGTTCTTTTAACTCTTTTAAAGATGCAATTAGTCAAAGCTGCTTTCCTTGTATGACTGTCACAAATCAACATTTCTCTAGTATTGCCCAGAGCACAAGTATTCCTTTTGCCTATAGCTGCACATAATGCTTTGTTTGCAGGGACAGAAGTAAAGGTAATCAATCACAGCTAAAGCTCATGTGTTTAACCAGGAGTTTAGTTTTTTGTGATATGTGAAGAATGAGACGTACTTATTTCCTTCCTCTCTGTTCTGAATACACATATTAAACACACTGGTTTAATCCCAGCCAGCCATCAAGTCCCACACAACCACGTGCTCACTCCCCCAGCAGCAGGATCGGGGAGAGAATTGGAAGGGCAAAAGGTAGAAAACTCATGGGTTGAGATGAAGACAGTTTAATAGGCAAAGCAGAAGCTGCACACACAGTGAAGTAAAACAAGGCATTAATTCCCTGTTTCCCATGGGTAGCCAGGTGTTCAGTCATCTCCAGAGGAGAAGAGCCCTGTCACACGTAACAGTTACTTGGGAAGACAAACACCATCACTCCAAACACCGCCCTTTCCTCCTTCTTCCCATCACTTTACATACTGAGCATGATGGACATGGTCCAGAATATCCCATTGGCCACTTGGGATCACCTGTCCCAGCTGTGTCTCCTCCCAACATCCCATGCACCCCCAACATCCTCACCAGTGTGTCAGTATGAAAAACAGAAAAGGCCTTGGCTCTGTGTAAGCCCTGCTCGGCAATAACAAAACATCTCTGTATTATCTACTCTGTGTTCAGCACAAAATCAAAACACAGCCCCACACCAGCCACTGTGAAGAAAATTAATTCTATCCCAGCCGAAACCTGCACAATATGTCATGAGGGGTCAGCCCTATTGCTTATCTCACTCAACAGGCCAGATTCTTTCGCACCACATACCTGTCCCACAGCACTTACCTCCCTGCACACAGCAGCATATACCTGGCCATCACGATGTTGGTTGAAGGATTTTAGATTAGCTATGTTTGGACAGTTTTTATGAACAGTTTTTATCATATGAATATCATATGAGGACACTTACCCAGAACAATAGTCCTTATTACCCACAGGAGGCAGTTCACCTCTGCTAAAAGTTAATTCGTCCTCTAAAAATCATGTCTCATCCTCTGAGCAATTCCACCTTTCTACTGTTAGCCATTTAATTCAAAGCATGGAACTGCATATAGCAACTAATCTCTGTGGCCTGGCAGAGCTGGTTGATTGTCACAGATAATTGGTTGACTTGGACAGTATTCAAGCTAGTGGCCTTCTGTATCCAAGATAATCTCTCTTCAGAATATACTCTGCACTCTTCTCAAGGTAGCATAGGAACACCATCATCATTAGCAATTTTGCTGAGGAGCAATATTTAATAACTGACTAACAGGCCATTACTTGAATTGCCTACCTCTGTCATTTCAGCAGGGCTAAAATAGGAATTCCCTCTAAGTCTTCCAGAACATAAGAGGTTTGTAATCAACTATTTGTGTTAAGCTGGGGGCATGCAGGTAGTCATGAATTGTCTGCTTTCCAAATAAAGAAAATATTTAATTAGTGTCAGTAAGCTTCTCGTACAAACAAAAGGTTTTCCCTGGCTACATCTGCATGTGACAGAACTCCTTTCCATGCAGACAGACCTGCGCTGACAGCAAATGGCACACCCTTATCCAGTCTGCAGCATGCAAGGCATACACAGTAGCTGGGGGCAAACACTGTACTTGCCTTTATTTACACTCACGTGCTTCTCCAGAACAAATAATGTAAAACTTGGTCTCTGTCCAAAAGAGTATTCAAATCATCTTTTTGTTCTAGTATTGAGTGGGAGCTAACAGAGAAGGGCTCAGTCCAGAACTAGAGTTCCTGGTCACATTTGTACACAGCAGTAAAAACAGCAGCTGCAACCTCATTATTCTTGCACTTATTCATTCCTAAACATCTGGAAATACCTGCTGATCTTTACACGTTTTGCCAGCATTTCATGGAAAGCTGCAGCTTTATCCAGAGCAACAACTACAAGAACTTACTTTGTAGAGTATGGGGATAAAAGCAATTGTGGCAACTACTGTTATGAAGAATGAAGTTTCCTAGCACTGCATACATCTTCAGCCACTATAAATCACAGAATCACAGAAATGTTAGGGTTGGAATGGACTTCTGGAGCTCACCTAATCCAACCCCTCAAAACCATAAACTTCCAATTAACTGATTTATGTTACATCAGATGAAGGTTCAGCCTAGAGTCTTTTAGATAAATTTTTCAGTGTTTTGCAAGAAAATTTTACTGAGGCCTCTATTTTTTATTGATATTTTCACGGTAATTTTATTGAGATCTTTTAAAAGGGACGGTGAATCAGCACCAGATCTACCAGACCCTTCATGTTGTCTCTGTAACTGCAATGTGATGGTGCATGACACACAATAGCTAAGGAACCCGTAGAGTAGTTCAAATCATGTATTCCTTCAAAAATGCAGATCATCTCACATATTTCAGAGTTTGGGAACAACCAGGCAAAATCTGCCCCCAGACTGCAAGGCTTTGCTGAAGCCAGCAAAGAAAGGCACAAGGAGGGAAATCATGCCAGCCCAAAGATCAGCAATTACTGCTTGCATTCCCTTCAAGGCTCCAAGAATGTAATATTGTCTGGGGTCTTAGTAGTAGAGGATCATTGATCCTCAAATCTGAATCAGTGCAGACATTAATATGCATAAGTAAAATTTACTTGATTTGGCAAGTGTCGTCTGTGTGTCCTTTTGGAATAATTCTCACCCATTATGAAAATAAGTATTTTGAATTTCCCACCTCTGTGAGGCATGTTATGGATCTAGGAGTCAATAGCCCATCATTTAATATTTTCCATATATTTAGATCACTGATTTCAAAGAACAACACTGCCTTCATCTTGTGCCCTGTACTCATACTGTATACCAAAGTGACATTAAAAACACATATTCAAAATGCTCAGCAAAACAGGTTTCTTAAGAAGGTGGTTTAATCACTGCAAATTTTTACAGACCCAAAGGCACTACCTGACATTCAGCCAAATTGCAGTTAACTATTAAGCCATTCTTCAGGTTTACCGAGCTCATTTCAAACCAAGTTAAACAAGAAGTGACTGACAATAAAACTAATTCCCATAGCATCATTACTACTGCTCTGGTGCTGCATGAGGAAAAGTCTGGCGCAGCTCCTGCTGGCATCATGCATTCACCTGCAGCCTCTGTGACACACATGGCTGACACAAAACTTCTCAAAAACACAGGCCAACCAGACCAAAAGCAAGCTGCTCCCAAAATGAGAGGTACTTTACAGGTACATAAGTGATAATCAGAACAGTGGGGCTTAAGTCCTGTTCTCCTATGCCTCACATGACTACATTGCCTGGGACTATAAAGCTAGTTTCTACAAATTTTTGAATGTTTAACAATTCAAGTTTGAGAGTTTCAGCTGCTAAATCAAAAATAGCCTAAGCTCAGATCCCTAACCTTCCAACTGCCTCCTGAAATGTGAAAAATTCAGATTCAAGTGTCTGTTCAGAAGGCTGGGAGGAAACAGGCACTTCATCTGCAAAGGGATGGAAATAGGAGAAACATAGACCTCTGTAGTCTGGGGAAAGTGTCAGCTAAAAGAGAAATAGTCTAGACCTGAGGAGATGTATGCAGCAAATGAAAAGAGTGGTTCTCAAGCAAGTTTCCTGCTAGAGTAGCAGGGACATGACTTAAGAGGCATGAAAGGCTATGAATGGCAGTGCTAACAGAGGACTTGATTGCTGATAAGAGCTGGTCTTTTATGATCTATCTGCAGCAAGTCAAACAAAAATCTATATGAATTCAACCTGTGTGATTATGAAGATCAGCCCTTAGAGGGTGCAAAGTGCTAACTAATTATAAGTAACAATACACGTAATGAAGATGTCCTGACTTCTGTGAGTTGTCTATGCATCAAGAAGAATATCAGGACATGCCAAATATACCATCTCTGTGTCCACCTGTCCTGAAAAGCACCTAGCTGTTGTCTGAAGTAGCTTTTCTTCACCAGCTTCCTTAGAATGTGAACTCATCACCTTGCCCTTGGCTTGATGCTGCTTTCCCAATAGCTACCTTTTTTTTCACAACCTGTTAATTGCTACAGTTACATTTGTTAGTGTTTAGTCAAAGAACTCCGTGTAGACCAAAAACATGGAGCACTAACAGACAAGGTTCTTAAAATGCCACATTCATGTTCAAACAGGCAGATGCTGAAAGGATTTCCATAATGTCTTAAAGAGATGGCATAAATAGTGTCAAATAGACACCTGAAATCTCACTAAAAATGACAGTTCTCATAAATTTCCAAAATCAAGACCACATTCTGAACCAGAACCTTTGAGGAAACAAAGGGGATTTAACCAGGAGAGTGCTAAAACCCATCCAGAAGTATAACAGTTAAAGTATCCTGCAGGACATAATGGCAACGGCAGCTGGATAGGAGTCCGGCCTTAAGCCACAAGCCGGCAGTGCAAGCAGCCTGCTTGTTGGTGGGAACTTTCTAACTCGTTTTCACGTTGCCTCCCAGAAATTTCTAATATGCTTGAAAGGCACATATAATTGTAAGGTCTGTATTTCTTTTTTTCTTTCCAGCCACTTAATTCCTAGCTACTTTCTTCTCCCTTTGCCTCTTAGGGTCTCTCTTTCCAAGTTCTTCTCACATCCATGTGCACACAAAAATGTTTATACCAATCCACTCCTTCAGAACAAATGTCCCTCTGTAGCCAGGGTGAGCCCTCCTTCTCCAGTTGCCAGCAGTTACTTTTCTGGGATGTGGAGAGGAATTGACAGCAGAGGAGAACATATGAGGAAGGAATGTTGCTGTGAAGTTGCAAGTTCACCAACCACCACATGCCACAGAAGTCAGAACACATCTCCCTCTACTTTCTCTGCTCTGCCAAAAATAAAGGCTAGGGGCAGAACGCAGGTCTCCAATCAATTTGCTTGCTCTCTGTTGTGACTTAAGGACAAATATTTGCCTTTAAAGCAGTAGGACAAAATCAGCAAAGGGAGAAAGCTCATATACCTGTAAAATAACTTGAGCACAAGCAGGCAGGTAAAGCTGGTCACCACTTGAAAGTTTCAAACTGTCTGAAATTGACACATTCCAAGGTTTGTTTTCATTCCAAATTCCAAGTGGAACACATTACAAGAAAAAGAATTATTATTATTTCAAGTTGTGATTATTCAATCACAACCATTCAATTTAATTAAAATTAAAATATTGTCTCCTGATTTTGATCCTTTCAATTTGACGTTATGGAAACATAACAGGAAGCTGTAATGCTAAAGGTGATTTTCTCTGTTGTAAATGATACATCAAATTGTATCAGATTTCACAAACCAATAAAGTGATTGGGCCCAGTTATGAACACTCTCTGGTGCTTCGACCTTAGACGTTCTTTCATGAAAAACAAGGTAATTAATATTTTTCACACAAAAAAATATATTTCGGTAAAACGTGTATTTCCAACTCAAAAAAATTATTTATTGGGAAAACTATGACTTTTTTGAACACCCTCAAGGGTGTTTTAATCCTGCTGTTATCCTCTACAGGCATGAACTCAAAGCCCTGGTGAATCAATGGGCAGAGGGGGTGTTGATCACCTGGTGACTGCATGGTTACCAAGGGTGCACAACCCTGCTGAAAACCAGGTCATTCCAGTGATTAAACTCATTTACAATACTCCAAACACAAGAGTTGTTCTGAAAGGATCACAGCAATATTGGCTAGAAAGTCAATGAGATGCTGGGGAAATTAACGTTGCACACTTGATACACTTAGAAATGCCATTAACTGGAAACTCAGCTAATCCTACAGAATGGGGGCATGGAGACAGTGTGAGTTAGAAGAAAAGAAGGCGTTCACCAAGGTGGGTGAGTAACTCCAGCTGCCACTGGATTTTGTGTGGCACTGAAGCAATCTGGCCATCAGCTCCAGATTTGCAATATGATTTCTATGGATGGAACAAACTGCACAACTGGAGCACTTGCTGCTTAAAAAGAAATTACTGGAAGAGTTATTGATTAGTCTCAGGTTTACTTGGCAATGCTGTTCTTTTTCCTTTTCTCCAGTCTGCTTATATATATCATAGCAGATGTGTATCTAAACAAAAAACCCTAACAAAAACAAGTTTAGTAATACAGAAGCTGACCCCATGTCTATTTTTCTTTTCTTTTTTTTTCCTTCTTTCTTCCTTTTTCTTTTTTTTTTTTTTTCCTTTTTTCCCATTTTTTTTCTTTTAACTGGAAGTCATTTTTTGGAAAAGCTATTTCATAGCTGTCTACTATCTTTCAAGGGAGTTTATAACTGATCTCAGGAGATGTGTGGGATATACTTTATCAATGGATCAGAAAAAAAAAACATGCAACCAAACAATAAAATAGTAATCCATCCTCCATCAGACGAAGTACTTTTGAGATAAAGAAAAATACTTTAATTCATTCAAAAGATGGCTCAGTGATGGAGGCAAAACTAAAGATACAGAGCTTACAGTGAATATCTCAGATCCAATTGCAGGTGTAACAATAAGGATACTGTCTTTATGCAGTGATTGCATGCGTATGGGATGATTTTTCTCTAGTACCTGCGTGTAAGGAGTTTGGGCCAAGGTGGATCCCTCTCAATTTATTTGTAGGTCAGTCAATATTTTGTCTTTGAAGCAGCTCCTCTCACCTTGTGTTTTTCCCAGCTTTCTCTCTTTCGTCTGCAGCACAATTACGCATGGGTCAGGGCAGTCAACAGGCTGAGCTGCTGTGATTTTTTTCCTGAGCTCCGTTATTCTCTGGTTTTCTGACATTCCTAGCATGAATAGGTGCACTAAGATAATTACACTAATCCATCTAGCAAAACACCTAACTTATATATTTGAAGCTAATTAGATAAACTTCAAAATGGGTCATTTTTCAGCCCCTCAGCCTCTGCCTGCTTATGAGCATTACCCCTGAGGGGACTCTTTCTCAATCAGGTAGACATTTCTGGGAATGAGATCTAATGAATCCCTTTACCTCCTGAACTAAAAACCTCTTTTCATTGAGACTTAAGCAAACTGAGGACAAATTCAGGCAGGGTAGAAGTAGGAACTCTCCCAAGGCAACAGTACTGCTTCTTTCTGCCTAGATTAGGTTTGACCCAATCTACTGACAAAAGGCCAAAAGCTTTTTGGGAGCAAAAGTGTAGTGGGATCCTTACTTCTCCAGTAAAGAAAGGCAAGGTAAGACTATATCAATCAGTTCCCGTTACTGACAGTTGTGTGATATGCAAATAAGATCTTTCAAATGAATAATAAAGAACCTTGACAGAAATGGGTCTGTTCTCTGGATCCTGGAGATAGATTAAATTTCACTAGTAGCAGGGCCTTTTTTCCCCCCAGATTTTTCAAAACATTTCAGCCCGATGTTGTTGCACTACTGCTTTGTGCTTTTTTAATGTGAATTTTGTGTTTTTAAAATTATCTAAAAATAAATATTATTTGTCTTTTTCCATTAATGACAGCTGACCACAGTATTTTTGTCAATTTTCAACCGGAGTCGCATTCCCTTGCCAAAGGCCCAGTAAGAAAAATTCCGACCCACAAAGACATGCTGCCTAACTTAGAGACCAACAAAGGCAGCAGGGGAAACAGGGGTACTGACTTGCAGCAAGTTGAAAAAAATGAAACAGCAACTCAGTGACAGATCTAGGATTCAGTCAAAACATTTAAATGATTCAGAGTCATGCTTCTCCATTTACATCAGCAACACTACAGCAAAGATGAATACCAACTGTAGACTTTCAGGCTTTTGACAAAGAAAAGAGTGCCTGAATATAATGCATTTTTGGGCAATAGTGGGGTAAAAAGACAGAATTTGGGAGGGCGAGGAGAACAGAGAAAAGGACAAAACAAGCACAAATGTGAAGCACTATAGCAAATATAACTGGCAAAGCACACAGTCACAAACCTGTGACACTCTGCATTCCTTAGCTTTTGTGGTCCCTGGTAACTTAAAAGAAAAGACAAGGAAACTGTCCTCTAAAAATGTTTTTATGCCAATGTGGTGCTAAGCACATTTCCAAAGCACAAAATATGAGTCTAATCAGGAACAATATTTCTTTATTAGCGAAAATGGGATATGCATTGAACCTGAGCTCAACAACCCTTGGCTAGAACAGGCTTTCTTTCTTCTTCCAGACCTTCCTACATCTCTGAAGCAGAAGAGAGAAGACACTGTCCCTGAACAGCATCATGCCAGGCTCAGACATGCAGCCCTGCAACATGGAGCTGTAAGACTGCTAGATGGGCTGCAGAAGAGCCAGCCAGCCTTGCTGTTGCTGCTAGGACTGCATGGGAACAGATTTGCTATATAGTTGGGTGTGTGAGGCAAAAAATGTCATTGAACCAGTAAATCTGACACAGGCCTTTTGTTTCCTCTAACTCCAGAAGAAAAGAGTAGCACACGCTGGCTGTGTGTAGTCCTCTGAGGCTCAATTGTTCCCGGCGAAAGAAACACAGGTGAGGTTCCCATATTGCTTCCCCCCATCTCTTTTCCTATTCTGACACTGTAATTTTAGAGGTGGAAGCAGTTGAAAAGGCTTTTCCATTGTAACACAAGGTCTTTTCTTCTATTGCCTACCACAAATGTAATGACTTGTTATTTTCTGTTCCTTTTGCTTCCAGAATGAGCTCTGATGGAGCTCCCTAATGATAACAAACCATCACTGCAGTAATATTGATACCTGTTGTAATCACTGGCATTCTGGCTTTTCAATTTTCACTATTTGCCTTGGATCAAGTAGCTCTGTGTTAATGCAACAGAAGGTCACCAGATGAAGGGGCTGATAACAGAGAGGGACTGTTCTACTTAACATGCATGGAGGATTATGCTTTTCAGTCGTCCTCGAGCTAATCTTTCAAGTTGTCCTTTTTTGACTTTCTCAGTTTAATCAGTTTAATCTCATCTTCCCTCTTTTCTGATTACAAGGATTTTCTGTAGAAACCTTGCCTTCACAATAAGAACCACGTGGCAATTTATTCTTTTATTGATTTCAACATTTCTTTTCCACTATCAGGGCTCTAATGCAAGGGGGAAGGGTGAGAGCTAGACGGGAAGCAGAGGGGGTCCCTCTAGTGCCTCCCACCTAGCAAATCCCCACCCTTTTATTATCTGGGAATCTGAATACTCCTTTAATAACTTGAAGTCAGAAATGGCAGTCAGATTGGAAATACTCAGCTGTGATTAAAAGTTAGTGGAGACAGTAAGAGCGATAAAGCAGAATCACAAGGCAAGCTAAATCTGGGGCACCAGTAATCAAAAGTGTTCAGGGTACATTTTCCAAGGGGCTCTTTCTTGGTTGCCATCACAACTGCTTACACAGCAGGATATAGCACTTCTTGCCCCATGGGTGGAGAAACCAGATGCGAAGCCAAGGAGTTAGGCAGAGTGGCCAGTCTGCACATGTGTGTCTGTGCATGGATTTGCATATGCATTTCCAGTGCATGGGCAAACATCTCCTATCTATCTATTTTTTGTCTGTCTCCCTAGGACAGGAGGAATTCCCATAAGTATTGATTTATTCCTGGCAGAAGAGAAGAAGACTGCTTAGCACTGGATTGACATTTTACCTATTTATGTCTGCAGTATATAGTAAGAATAGAGAAAAGAAAGCAAGAGACAACATGCTTTTCCGCACACTACCTAACCCTTCAGTTAGGAGGCTCAGGCAGTTGTAGGGAATAGCTGGGCATCCCCACTCCAGTAATAAGCTGACCCTGTCCAAAAAGCAAGTAAGAGGTCCAAGAGATGATTTCCACCCTGCCTTTGCACCAAATAAATAAGGGAGGAATTGTCCCAGCCTCCTACTCATTTAGTTGCTTCTGCTTCAGACACCACCTCATCATCACATCTCCATAGTCCCTCATTCCACAGACAACTGAAATGTTTATCTGCAGTCTTCCCAGACACTTCTTGACTTGTGAGTAATACGACCGCAGCAAGATGGGATCCGATGGAATGGGTTGGTGTATCTGTTTAGTTCTGTAAGACTGCTCTAATTTTCCTACAAGTAATGAAGGATTTTGCTTTCTCTTCAGGGTTCCTGGAGATAATGATATACCATAGCCAGTGGAGGTGAACATCTGTTTTAAGAACTGTGAACTTACAGAGACCATTTGTCTATCTGATTTCCTTTCTTGTTTTTCAGTGCACCCTATCCATTTCTCTGTTAATTAAATAGATGTGAAATCACTAAACCACTGGGTCGAAGAAACAATTAAACAACAACTGAAATAAAAAAGTGGGAGGGAGGCGACTCTTCTTTTTTACTCTCAGATGATTCTGCTTGGTAGCAACTGCCCTACTTTTTGAGCATGCACTTTCTTTTCTTTTCAGGGAAAGAAGACTTGGATTCATGAGGGCGTATCCATCTAATGACAATATGGTGGAGTTAACCCAAGAGAACAATGCATCCCATTAATCTGCTCATGCTTAATTGGTAAGTACAATATGGAACTGGCATTTTAAAGCCAGAGTGTAAATGTACTTGGATTGGTTGCTATTTAATTGATGCAACTGGCACATAAATATGTGTACCCTAAAAAAGAGAGTAAAAGCAACCAGAAGTAATGAGTCACATTTTCCTTTTGAATATTGCCCATAGCAGTTACAGGCAAAAAATAATAAGCATTAAGCTATTGCCATCAACCTTTGCACATGCTGTCTGAGGAGAAAAGATCATCTCTTGGCTACACTGCCCAGTGCTCTGCAGCAGTCTGGAGCTGGAAAGCCTGGGAGCCGTGGGAGATACAGTCACCACTACAATCCCCCATGCTTACCTTGCTGCCTCCTTTGCCCACAAGTGTGTGGACAATTGCGTGCTCGCCTGGGAGCTCAGCAGGGACAGGGGCAAACCTCTAACCCAGGCAGTGCCCCTGCTGCACCCCTGCATCTGTCTGCCTCACGGGAGGAAGAGCAGCAGGCCCAGCAGGGCAACCCTGGGACCCAAGTGTTTCCCAGGAATGGCAGCAGGGAATGAGGATGGAAAGCATGAAGGTTGATGAGAGGAGGTGGGCTACTGCATTGCAAAGAAGGGCTGAAGCAGTGTCCCAAGGAGGCTCTGATCCCTAAAGACAAGAGAATGGACCAGGGTTGCTTTCCAGAACAGCAGAGAGCAAACAATATACTTTTGCTTCACCAGCTATATTCATCTTTAAACAATACTAGAGGTTGTGGGATGGCTTTGCAGGATGTTGAAAACCACCCCTTCATAATGTAGAGCACATCTTTTCTTACAGGCATGAGAAAAGGGAGGCCTGCTAGAACCCAAGTCCTTTGACAACCCTATACTTGTATTACTAGAATATTGCCTGTATGAAATTACTTCCCACAAAACCATAATCTTCTTTGCTAAAAGGTAAAGTCCCACACTGTTAAAAAGACTGTCACGAAAGCAAAGTGAAAAAAAGCTGAGCTTCTTTCACTCGTGTGCAACCTCATTTTCACTACTGCCAGCAGCACTCCACATCATCTGGGCTCAAAAACATAAACTTTAGTCTTCCAGAAACCTCTTTACTAAGTTATTCCCTGTAAATATGACAGATTAGTTCTTGAGCCTTCTGACTGAATTATTTTTCCCCTGCCAACACTATCCATTGTGTGGAGGCTGCAGTCATAATCTGTGAAATGAATAGTACTTGTTAAAGATCTTATAAATAATTTTATCACATGAATAGAGCAGAAATTTGCTCAGTTGAGAAATACAGCTCATGAAACTAAATTTTTGAAAAATAGTATCCCTCTGAAAAAGGGTTTCAGCAGTGTGAAAAAAACTCAACAAAAAAACAAGGAAATAAGCAAAAGGAAAATGACAGCGCTATAGTTCCCTGTGTCTGCACAAGCCTGTTGGATGTGATAAGAGTGAAGCAATCTTCACTTTCTACATCTGCAGCACAGCTGGTCTGTCCCTTATCTGGAAAAGACCAGAACAACTCCAGACATGTCTTGAATAGTATAAACTCAAAAGCAGTTAGAAGGGAGGATGGAGGTGGTGGGAACACAGGGATACACCTTGTGTGCAGCAGGGACATGGTAGATATACGGGTGATAGTTTGTAAGGGAGATGGGAGGAGATAATGAGGTGGGGCAGACATAGCAGAAATGACCCATTTCTGTTGTTTCCAGACCATTACTATCATATCCTCAATTGCCTGGCAGATGTCCTCTGTATCTGAATAATAAGAGTTGGAACAAGACATTTTTCTGGCCAGGTTTTGTCTTTTCAAGTGATAACTCCTTCTCTACCGAGCTGAAAGAATCAGGAGAAGGTATCCATAATGCTACAGCAGGTGGGACTCAGAAAACCCTGACAGAAGAAGGCAGTGCCCACAGCACCAGGAGACGTGAGATCAGAGGGCTGCACGCAGAAAGCAGCACAGCAGTTTTGAAAGGAAAGGAAGTAGAAAACTTTTAAATTGCTGAGCATGAACTAGTTTTTTCCAGAAAACTGGATTACAAATAATCCTGTCTGTAAAATTACTAGGAAAAATAAAAAAATAACCCAGCTGATCTCAGTTCATCTCTCTCTTTTGAGGAGAAAAAGAGCCTGGAATAGTTCTAAGACATGCATTTCTATTCACAAAAGGTCCTGATGTAACACATGCACCAGTGTCCAATCTGGATTTTCAAGTGAAATCAGCTTTGCGGGTCATTTGTGCACTCATAGTGTTGGCAAATGAAGGTGATATCACATAACACAAAGCCATATGCACACTTCTCCCTAGTTGCCCTAATTGTATTCTGCTATTAAATGATTATCATGCAAATATTGAAAGAGGAAGAACTTGTATGGTAATGGAAATCCTCTCTGTTCCTATAATCTATTTATTGAGGTTTTTCCAATTATTTTTATATTAAAAAAAAAAAAGTAAGAAATATGAGTACAAAGAAACTACAGAGAAAAGGCATTTGTGATTGCATAGTGAATCCAGAACATAATCACCAATAGATGTCTTTACTATTAATATAGAGTAGCAATTTTGGCTGAATGACTAGCCCATTTCAAAGCCTTGCAGAGTTGTTTCTATTTGCATAAGAAATCAGCAGTGTAAGTCAATTGTACTCTTGGTATAATCTTTAAATAATCTTGTTTACTTATCCCCCTCCAAAACCAGAGGAAAAATTTAACCCCAAGACGCATTTTCCTGAATGCAATAAAAGCAAAAGCGTCAGCAAAGACTGTTGTTCTCCTTCAGGAATTCCCAGATCTGCCACCCTACCTACAGACCTCAACATCCAAGCCATGCTGACTGGCAGCTTCCTCTCCACAGCACCCGGCCAACAGTTCTTGTGAGACTCCTGCCCTCTCAGAACAGAAGGCTTCAGCCCAGAACCTCTCTGCTTGCAGCAATGAGTTGCCTAAGCTCTGATATACCACAGTTCTTCATGGCACTGGCCCTCCACCAAGAGGGGCCCAATAATTCCCAGGGAAGTCTGAAGGACATCGCAGGCTTACTCAGTAAGTTAAAGTCTGGCAAAGTGGGGAGGACCAGAGACCACTTAGCAAGCCATCTTTGGAAGTTTTTAGCTTGAGATGGATACAAAAGCTGACAACAGTGGAGATGATTCACTTTAGGCTCGGCCTGGGTGTTATAAAGTCTTTCCCTTTAGACAGAAAAAGTGCCAAGGTTTGCTCGTCCCATGGCATGTCAGCCATGGCACCAGACCAAGCATTTCCCCCAGGAGCTGGGTGGGGGTCTCTCTGTGTTCTTAGTGGATCTGCTACACTTTACATTAAAATGTCCGATCAGTGGGTGCTGCCCCTCTATTCTTTCAAGGATCCTATTCCTCATGCCTTGCTTTGCTTCAGTGACAGCTCCCAGTGGATGCTAATCTTTTATTTCTAGTAATGAGGATAAGGCATAAGATTTATGCAGGCTCTATCTCTAAACTTGTCTCCTTTCCTTTTATTTATTTTTCTTTCTTTTTCCTGAATATCACCACATCATATTTCTTCTGCTGCAGCACAGCAATTGGGTGTGACCTTTTACTCTGATTTGTCATTTCATTCCATATTAACTGTGTTGTAAAGACCTGTCAATACCCTTTATTGAACATCTTTAAAAGCTGTGCTTGGCTAATGACTGAGGCAACCAAAACTCTCGTGCATGCCTTGGTTCTTTCTCAGCTGGAATATTTAAATGGGTTTCTTGCTGGTCTTAATGCATTTATTCTATCTGTAATCTGTGCAGTATTTTGCCTGGCCTGATTTTTTTGTTTATTTGTTTGTTGGTTGTCGCTGTTTCATGTTTCATAGTCTCCTCATGAAACTCTGTTACTTGGGTCACTCCCATTTTATTATTCTTTTTTTACATATTCCATTTAAGATTTTGACACAAGCCTTGTTTTATTTAAACTATTTTATTATAGGATCAGGGGAGGAGACTACTGTATGAGCACAGGGTGGAGATCTAATACCACAAGACTCTTGTCTCCTGAACTATCTAAGGCTGTCACTTCTCATACTGTCCTGAGAGTTACCCAAAGATTTCATCTAAGAAAAAAATTGCAGGGCTAAGCCATTGCACATGATTTGTCCCTTGCAACAAGATGTAACCTGACACAGTCCATGGAAGTGTGGCATAACACTTCAAACATTCCCAGAGATAACAGTCATTTTTCATAGGTGCTAGCAAGCGCCTGATGAGAGCTGCAGAAAGCATACTGGGAAATCCTGTTGCTGGTACAAACCTGGTGCATCTTTATTTCTGTTTCCGCTCTTCTTACAACAGCATTCTTTGTGATAGATGTATTAGACCATATCTCCCCACTACAACAGCAGTACTTTTTCATCACCTTTAACTGTGTCAGATGCAGCATGAAGCTCTAGCCCACCTCCATTTACCTGATGCATTACTGTCATTTTGAAGGGCAGATGTTCTTACATCCCGTGCTTCAAAAAACTCAGCTCTTTTCTATTGCTTTACAGAGACATGCTCCAACGAGAGGTACTGCTTGCGTGTGACACACCAACTGGATCTGTACTCCACATCACCACACGCACAGATGCTTCCCTTAAACTACTGCAGTTTGTCACCATTCTGCTCCAACACTTCCACTGCACATTGCTTTTACAGCTCCACTTGGGATTGCTACTGCAATATTCTAGAGTATTTATCTGATTTTTTGTAAGGGAAATGCTCACCATGTACTGCTACCTGGAGACCAGCAATTCCAGTTCATAAGCTTTCAAACTTGTTTTCATTCTGTAACAGGAGTGAAAAACCCTTCTTTGAGAGTCTTCACAGGCTTATATTTTGCAAAATTGTTGACTTGCAGAATAAAGAAAACCCCCAACTTTGGCTTAGAAAAGTGGAGACTTTTATACCCTTGAGAAACAAGGAGCCATGACCCTCAAAAGAGCTTTTCTTCACACCTTCCTTCAAACGGGCACCTCCATTTATAGGAGAATAAAAAAGCACATTTAATGAAAATACAAATAAAATCCAGCCACCTCTCCTCACACTCTTGATGCTAAGTGTCCAGACCCCAGTCCTTCACAATGTCCTTCAAAATATATTTACCATACAGTGTTCATTCTAGACTCCTTGTTTGCTTTCTACCTTGAGCAACTGGTCAAACAGGCAATAATAGAAAGCATGGAATTGTCATAAATCTATAAGAGACCTGATAAAACTTTTAGAGCAGCTCCTACCTGCCCAGCCTGGTCGAAGGTGTGATGCAGGACACACAGCATCACAACGTCCCTCTGGTGACTGTAGCGGCAAGGTGTCAGCACAACATGCCCTGGTGGCTTCACCATCCTCTGATGCAGAGAGGAAGATGGCAATATCATCTCCAGTAATTTGCACGTCTCCTGGCATAAAGGGCCTCTGGGGGTACCCCTGCAGCTCAAAGCCTGGCCTTTCACTTCTTCCTACAAGAGCTAAGGAAATATTTCTTTTCTCAGGCCTCTAAAGAAAGTTTACACATTTATTGCTGAAACAAGGAAGGAAGGCTTTAAATAATAAATTTTGTGTTTTCGTGCAAGTGTCAGGGATGGATGAACTCATTTGAACCACAGAGGAGTTGGAAAAGTGGTATTCAAACAGCACACCTGAAGTCAGCTGTGAAACTGCTCTGCAGCTACAAAAAGCCACTGAAGAGCATGGCAGATGCCTTGGGAAAGGAATCACCACCACCACCACCAACTCATGACCATGGTGCTGAAGCTCCAGTACCCAGTGAGAGACACAACTCCCAACAGAGGAGCAACAGCTACCTTATTCTTGTCACTTCTTGAAAAAAAAGGACAAAATAGCGATTTGTTTAAAAGAAGCAAGACCAATCATTATCAAGCGATTGGGACAAGCAGCTCATAAAAGCTGTCAGTTTTGTAACAGAATTGTTATCTTCATATTTGTAGTAATGACATGAAGAATACCATCCATATTTTTCCTTTTTACTTTATGCAAACAAAAGCTAGAGAGTTCATGAATCCAGGCACAGACTGAGAAGAAAGAAATGAGATTAGTGAAGCTGGTGTTACATCTTACTTTCAGAAGGGAAACTATAGAAAATTCTCACATGACCATATGGCAGGAAACAAGATTCCTCACAATACATGCTCCCAGGCTAGGACCTGAAGCTTATGTTTTCATAAGTCCTTGGGACTTCACAGCCTGTTCAGACATCAGAGAAGACAATTAAACAAGTAAAATGGTTTTTCATTATTCCCTTTTCATTATTCTCCATGGGAATTCTTGGTGCTAACCATTCTGAAACAATATCCTTACTATGCTGATTTCAGAGCATTTACATCCTGTGGAAGTTTTGTCCTCTGACTGTGTCAACTCTAACTACAGTAGATGGAAAATTGAACTAGTTGTAATTGGTTTTATGAACTGGACAGCAGAAACAGACAGATGAAAAAATCACAGATGATCTTAATGAGAAAATGCAATGTTCTACAGCATTTTGGGACTGTGTGCACTTCTGCAGGACCATATGTGTGTCTTCCAGACCCATGGGGCAATACAAGGATAATGTACCCAAATAAGGAGTGATCCTAAATATTAAAAAAAAAAATAGAAAAATTAAATTTCCTTTCAGAATACTACTGAATATACCAGAGCATCTGCAGCTTGAGCATGAAAATGCCAACAAAACCAACCAGATCTGTTTTCTCCTTCCTGGAATTTAATCTGTTGTTACACTGAATGTTATTACCACAGAGAGAAAAATTCAGCATCTGACATTATTTTGGAGTGAGGTTTTTCTATGAATTCCAGAAGAAATCCCACTCTACATGACCAAATGCCTTTCTGTTGAGGTTGAGATTATTAATACTCTGTTGAGGATTGTATTTTGCTTTGATTAAAGCAATTAAATTAACTTCCTTATATCAGAAGATATAAAGAAGATATGAAATATCTTCTCATCTTCAAAATTCACCTGATCTCTGTAGTATTGCAGATGATATTTATTCAGGTGAAAAAAAAAAAGAAGCAAGAAGCCTTGGTCTTGGGAATCCTTAAATATGTACATAGCCTGAGAGATATGGAACACAAAGCCCAGTTTCACATTGCTTGTGATTGACTTCTGCTTCTGGCCATTGTACACTTTTCTGAGATTAATACCACAAATTTGTGCATGAAATGTCTTTAAAAGAGCAAGGTGTAAGAGAGTTATTAGAAATAACAGCTAATTTTTAGTGATAAGATGCAAAGGCAGAAAAATCATCCTTTAGCATTTGAAGAGCACTCAAATGATGCTTACCAGCAATTCTGGAGGTGAAAGAAGAGGACTTTTTGGGTTTTGTTTTCTGTTTGCTACTTTCTCTACCTTAAATGCTATATAGAATTTAAAAAATCAATATCTTTCATGTTTTCTTAAAAGCCAAGCAAGATACAGTCCTTAGATAGAGCCTTTATGACATTTGGGTATATTTTTCTTCTGTATTTTGAGATTTTTTTAGTGTGGAATTATTTTCTCTTAATTCTGTTACAATTACTTTCCAATACCTTTTTCTCATCTAATAATAACTATGAACTTGACTTAGCTTTGCAGCTTAAAAGTCTGGAGTGTCTTCTCATAATATTATTTTTAAATCAGTCCCTTCCCACTTTCAGTCTGTCTGCCTGAAAATGATCCTTTCAAGATCAAAAGAATGATTAGAAACCTGGGAATTTCACTATTCTTAACACAGATTTTTTTTTCAGCACAATTTTAACATGCAAAAGTTCATTTTTCACTATTGTTTAGTGGCAGCTTTTCATAGGGAGTAAAAGGAATAATCAGAACAGCAAATCCATGTGATATAGTCATTCAGTGGCCATAAATTCCAATGGGCATTGGTCAGAGTCAATCCCAAGAATATTTTTCCTGCATTTAAAATTATATTTAGAAAGAAGGAAAAAAGATTCCAACAATTGAAAGGGGGAAATAATAAGAGCCCAAACATCTTATACAGTAGCTGTAGTAAGCACAAGAAAAATACAGTTATATGACCACAAAACAAGAGCAGGTCTCATATCCCTTCCAATACAAAGCTTTATCTCTAACTGAAATATACTCTGGAGTGGAAGGGCTAGACATTGCCATGTTTTTACTTTTTAATGGGAAAGACAACTGTGCATGTGTGTGCATGTGCATGGTGTGCAATTTCGTGTTCTTTACACCCGAGAAAAATCTGGAAAGGCAGATCTTGGTCCTCTCCTCTTTTCTTGAGGGAATTCACCAGCAACCGTGAGAACCAAGTAGAAGCCACTCTTGCTTAATGCAGCGGAGATCGGGGTTGGTTCACTGTCTCTGTGAGAACAGAATCTGCAATAAGCATTTGAAAGCTATCAATACTGGGGAAGGCCTAAGGAAACATTTCACAGGTGCATTTTCAGGGCCGAGAAATGAAATTGCTTTTAATAAAGCCAAGCAAAAAAGGCTTTAATAGGACTTTAGCAATGCATAAGGCTTCAGTAGTCCTCTCCCCAAGGGGGTCTTTATCACTATGTGTAGTAGAACCTTGTCACCAGACTAGGTTTTAATTACACAAGCCATGGGCAAAACTAAGTCTGCTTTCTAATATCATTTTGATGTGGTATTCCCTGTATCTCTAGGAAATTAAGATCCCTGCTAGGCTTGTCCTCTCTCAAGCATTAAACGGCAAGTGCCATTGCCAAAGACAAGACTTATGCTCTATATTGGTAGTGGGGGAAAAGCTGAATTCCATGCATTTCAGCAAGTTAAATCCCCTACACACCTCTAGTAGCACACAGAGATAAAACTTATCACTTGTGCCATGGCAATTAAAAGGCATTAACCCCAGCATATACCAAACACAAGCTGCCAAAGTGCCTTCCTTTTAATTAGTCCAGCACTTAGTTCAGATTGCCAATTCTTTTCTGGAGCATAAAACCTGCAATACCACAGCACCAGATGGATTTGCTGCTCCAGCTGCTGCACTTGAGTCTATTGTGAACTCTCTGCCTCCTAGTTCAGAGTCGCACCACAACAGCTCTCTGAAATGACCAGATGTAATTGGGTTCAGTGGAGTTCAAAGCTATGCTCCAGCTTCCTCATATCAAAGTCCATTGATTCAGTGGCAGATGAAGCACACTGAAATGCTGGGAGAGTGGGAGGGAAGTTCCAAGCAGACAGTGTTCAGGTCTGACCTGTTAGATGCCAGGATTCAATACATAACCAGCTTTTGGTTGAGCTTTCAAGAACTCGGGTGTGTTTCCCTGGACAAGACTTTATCTCCTCCTCTAATTGCTGCGAAACATATCTCACTTTTGCTACTGCAGTTTGCCTATTCCATGGCTTGATACTTCTGAGACTCATTTACTTTTTTTTTTAATGTCAGGACTTTCTCCTGAGATTGCTCATTCATTATATTTATTTTCTTTGACATGATTTAACAAACCATCCCTGAAGAATTTGCAGCTATTAACTTTGTCGAACAGAAGATCAAGTGAAAGTTAGAGGCAAACGGTCTAAAAGAAAGCAATGGGCCAAAGCACCTCCAGGGTATTCATCAGCCCCAAAACTCATTTCAAAAATTCCTTCTCACAAGACAGGGGAAAAAAAAAAAAGGAAATAAAAGAAAGTGGAAGTTCTGTTATTGCTGATATTAGACCATAAAGCACAAATAAAATCTAGATAAGCGTACAGGGTTAGGGTTCTTTTGTCTAGATAGTCAAGATACCCAGATCCCTCATTCCTGGTTGATCCTTGTGCACTGTCTATTTTTACCTCACATTCTCTCCTGTAAGCTCCAGGCCAGCAATAACAGCTGCTCAGCTACACTGGCATGGGATGGCCATTTGGCTCACAATGATCTCAGTGGCAGCTCTTGGTTTGTGGAGACCTGGGCTGATGTTCATTAGCAACCTTATTCTGTGTTGAAAACCTACTTGCTGCCACTAGTAAAACTAAGGAAGCTACAGGTGGCAGTGTAGCTAACTCACCTCAAGTGGTCTTCAGAGAAGGATATGAAGAGTATACTCCAAATGTAACATAGTTGTATAATCTTGGTCATCTTCCAGGCTGTAATTGCAAATTAATTCTGATCAACAGAAAATGATGAAGAGTCTGAACTCAGAAGTCCATCTGGTTTTCTCCAAATACACCAGCTGTACACAACCGAGAATGTATGCCCGTTCATTCTGTGCACATAATTCCAAAACAATATTATTTCATACAAAATATTGTTTCTTTCTACAAACCCTGCCTCACCAGTGACTGTGCCCTTTCTTAAAACACTGATTAGACATAATAATACACAAAGAATGTAAATAAGTCATTGTTTTTGCTGCATGTAAGTCACATGCAAGTTCTTCTGCAGATGTTCTGTGTATCTGATCCTGACACAAGCAGATCCAGTCATTTGGTCATTTGCATGGTTTTGAATATTTCAGCATCAAAAATAAAAGGAAAGAAAAGGAGTCCTTCAAATCAAAATAACTTTGCTGTATACAGCAAATTAAAGAATGTCAATTTGGGGGTTTTTTTCATGTCAAGTTTGTGTTCTTTTCTATTCTGTAAAGACACATTGGAGAGCCAAAAGCACTAGATCATAGTATCCACCCAGTACCTGATCACTTCATACAAGCTATAGAGATACATGTGCAAAATATTTTGTCCAGACTTTTACACTATTACCTCTGGACCTTGGGTTGCTCTGGATGTCTTAGTTCAGAATTTATTGCTCTATGTTAAATTGTTGAGTATGGACCTATATTTTTTTTTACTTCAAAAATGCTTTTTTCAATATTTGATAAGAATGAAGACACCTGTTTTGATAATTTCAACTGAACTTGAGAGAGTTCCATGTGATTTTATGTGAGTCAAAAGTATCTTTTCTAGTTATGTCTCCTCTAGGATTTTTATAAGTATCCCTAAAGAAATCTATTTGTATCTGGCATGCAACAAAGAACACAGAGCCAAACCCCTCTGAAATTGTGTGAAGCATCTCCATTAATATCTATTAGTTTTGAATCAGGTCACCTACCAGATGCTATTAGGATGTTCTCATACCATTACAAATAGGCCATTTCTATAAGTTTTTTTCTTGCAGTAATATTTTTTTAATTTGTTCTCAGTCAGCCTGAAATAATTTGTCCGCAGCCTAGCTGGAAAGAAATTAGAGAACTGACCAACAGGAGTGCTGGGTGACTGGCACTGCCATCTTAGCAAAGGACCAAATTCTTGTTCAAACCTCTCCCTCTCGCATTCAGTGTCAAGCAGGTTATTCACTGCAGGTCTCCAGGGAGAATGTTTTAACCAGCCAAAAATGCAATGAAGTTATTTGTGTAGCTACTGGGTAAAAAAGGAGTGGAAACATTGTGTGGGAAAGGAAATGTTTCTTCTGAGACACAGTTATTTTTCCTTTCTAAAAAAATATTTCTTGAAGAAAAAGACTGCTTCAAGTTCAACTAAAACTTTTTTATATTCTCTGCTCTGCAGCCCAACCAAAAAAAATCTATTATTTCCACTGTGCTACTTCTAACCTTTCTATTTCATTCAAACTAGGTTTACACAATTTGCTTTCTAAAGAGCGATAGCATCAGGATCTGTAGAACAGCCAGGGTCAAAATTTCACTATTTTTGAATACACCTACAATACATAGAGATTTGCATAATAGGCCCTAATGCCTCCTTCAGAATCATTATGGTCTATTGAGTAAATAATGTGTCTATTGAAAATGTTTTAAATACCCATTTAGTTGATAGACTCTATTGACTCCTAATAAGAAGCTATTAGAGTTGAATAAATATTATGCAATTTAAAACTTGCCTAAATATATTCCATTTCCACATATTTTCATATTTATACAATTGACTGTAAAGAAAATGTTGTATTTGCTCCCAGACAGCTTCAAAAGAGAGCTTCCCTTTTTGTAGGGTATTTTCTTAACTTTTCAGGTGTTAAGATGGGTAGTATTTGAGTGGTTGTTTTGTTTCCGATGAGACTGACATAGGGGTACAAAATCAGAACAAGAAAGAAAATTAAACTACATGAGTTGGTACTTAAATAAAATTAAGATTTATGCTTTCAAGGAGTTAGCATAGGATTTAGCCATGCTCTCTTGGGCTTATATGTGGGATTGCACAACTCATTCTTTACAGTCAATTGTTTAAATATGCAAATACATTGAAAAGAATGAGCATAGTTAGGCAATGTGTAAAATGCATATTTTCATTTACTCAGTCTTAAATGTTTTCTTGAAAGCTGAAAGGATCTTTCAAGTTAAAGCATACTTTGATAATTATCCATACTTTTTTTTTTTTGCTAATCTATAGCAATTCTTAAGCAACTGTAAATAGCTATGACTGTTTAGCATAAAGATTTCAGACTCCAGATGTGCCTTACATTTTCTTGTGTCCCATCTCAGAGTTTCAGATCTTGTGTTCTGGACTGCACATCCTGCTACTCCATTTGCTGTCATGTGGACATAAAAAATAGCTGGGATACAAAGCTGGTACAGAAGTGTCTCCTGGATGTCCTTAGTTCAAATGAAAGCAAGTCAGGGAAGTGGCTGCTGCTTTTCTGCTCAAAGAGATGGTTCAACTGCATGTAAAGAGCAACAACAGATACAGACAGTGACAGAAGTGATTGTTTTATACATTTTCACACTAGCTGACTCCATGTTCTCCAGCAATCACAGACTCTGTTCGTTGATCTCTTGTTGCTTTCAAGTGACTCATACATTTATGTACATTTCTGGACCTCATCAGCTTCTAGAAGACTGCCCAGCAGTTTGCACAGAGGTCAAAGCAGAAGGCTGTACTTTCTGGCCCATATGAGCTGCGCAGGAGTCCAACACAACTGTGTGTGAGGGCTGTGCACAGACTAGTTTCCAGAAGTCAAACTCGGTCACTCCCACGTCTGACCACACAGTCATTGACTGTGTCTACTCTACTAAACTTCTTCATATGCTCCCAAAGGTTGCCTCGACTGTATATTGCTGTGACAGTGTTATGCAAATTGTTTTCTCAGTTTATTTAATTTGATGTTGGCAAGAATAGAGGGTTAATGGCCTTGGCACAAACACATCTTGCTGCTATTTTCCAGACAGTTCCTTGAATATCTGAACACTAGAAAGTCTTCTTCAGTTTCACAATGGCAAAGAAACACAGAAAGGTCTAATTTAGTTTTTAGCCCTATCCCATTGTGGACTAAAAATGTTGAAATCTCCAAACTGTAGCTGATTTGTCCTGTGCAAGACACACCTCATTTGGTTGTTTCATTCCTCTCTCTCCTCTGCTACCTACAACTGTCTTTCACATTTTATCCACCCTGCATATGTTGCACAGTGTGTGGTCAACAGGCCACCCCTCCTCCTTTCACCCTTTCCTCCAGACTCCTCACCACTTAAGATAGGTCCTTCCCAATGAGCACCAACTTATATGCAGGGGCCAGAGGTCTTCCAGAGCATTGGCCTGTGAAGAAACCATGATGCACTAACGATTTCTATATTCTTACACCATATAGGGTATTAAATAATTCTCCTCTCTGTGCCTGAGGGGCACTGAACTGTCGGTGAGAATAACTCCTAACAAACCGGAAAATTCTCCAATTCTGATGCCCCTCAGTATTGGAAGTGCAGCATGGCCCTATCTCTCACTTTCACCACTTGTCTTCCCACAGTCACTTTTCCCTGGCGGTCAGAAAGACAGAGACAACAAGTGCATCCTGTGTCCTGCTAGGGGTATGTTTCACAGCCAGGGCACCAAAGTCTGGCCTTTCTGATATTTCTAACTTACTGGAAAAAAAGCACAAGTTAGAGAACTTAATGTAAAGTAACAGGTTAGGAGAGATAATAAATAATTATATTATCATATTTATTCTTTTAATTGTAGGATATTGATATATAAGTTCTCAGTGGTTTGCATAAGTCACTTCATTTCTGTCTTTCATTGTCCCTGGATAAACTTGAAGGCACCATCTGATCACTACTTCTGGGCGTCTATGGTATGACCAGAAGTTAATGATACTTTCAGTTCAAGCTTCAGTTTCTGTCCTCCATTTCCTCTCTAGCCAACAAAAAATTTTAGACACTCCACACTTTCTATACCTCTGGCTCCCAGGCAGAATTTGCAATAGTAGAAGCACTGGAAAGCATAGAAGCCAAATAATGTTAATAGGGCAAACAGAATGTAATTGCTTATGTGTGCTGGTTATATCCTGAAACAAATTGTTTCTTAATGCTGAGGTCAGACAGGGTTTAATTAGGAGAAATACAATTGGTGTAAAATTTTGCAGCAGGCTGCTTGTTTGGTGTCATGCCAAGTCAACATCAAGCCTTTCCAAATGGAAATTTTCATTAGAGGCCATTGGCAGCCTGGTTAGGCTGAGTTTCAACTTTTTCGAGTCTCCTGGTAACATGAACCTGAAACAGCATATCTGCTTCCTAGTAACAGACTGTCCCTGTTGCAACTGTTCTCACACATGCACACAGCTTCTACATATGTAGTAACACGTGTGTGGCTACTTCTGGCCTGAAGCTGTCAAGATCTCCATGCAGATAGGACTTATCTTCAGCTTCAAGACTGTGCATAAATGACATTTTGTTTTCATATCAGAGATAAAGAAGCCTTTGAACCTCAGCAGAGGAAGGGAAATTTCTAAGCCTTTTTTGTTGAGTTGTGACTTTTTTTGCTCTTTTTGTACCACTCTATGCGAGGTTCTCAAGGATTCTTACTAATGCTTGAAGCACCGATTCTACTCTTTACATTGATTAACACAGCTCCAGTGCTTGTGCTGCCAAGGTTAAGGTTGTATCAGCGTTTCCTTTATAGACCCTGCTGTTCAAGAGAAAAATGTTTAACTTGAATGAGAAAATTTGCCACGGGGTGTAATTTTTTTTCTCTTTACCTAATTTTCTGAGTTAAGCTGATGCTTATAAAACTAAGGGATGCACATTCTGGCTTATAGCAAGTCAGCATTGAAGGCTTAGCATACCTCAGTCACAGTTTGTGTCTTTTCTTCTTATTCCCATCCTGACATGGAGAACACTGATAAATAGACCACAAAGGAAGTGTGACCTGATGCATGCCACATCTCATGGGCTTTAAAGTTGAGCTACCAGAGATATTTACTCCAGAAAGTGGTGTCAGCAAAAGGCAGGAGCAGTGGAGGATTTGTGGCTACTGTGAAAGCTGGCTGGGGTGGCAGGTGAGGTGGCAGAGAATGGCTTGTGAGCCAAACTGCCACTGCAAATAAGAGAAGCCAGGTTATAGGAGAGAGAAACTGCTGGGAAGAAAGTGGCAGAGACCCAAGTAGATAGTCATTGCACAGCAATTTTTAAAAGTAAACAGGAGCATTTTCATTTCAATATCTCTGCCCTGATTCAGACTATACCTGAATCAGCATTCACGGAACCACCTCCTCCCTGAAGGTGACATTTCCTCTTCCTTGTGATTTTTAACTAATGTTCAGTCCTTTATTTTCTATTCCCCTTCTGCTCTCAATATCTTTTGAGGGAGCAGCATGTTGTGTACCCTTGCATCTCTCTTACCTGTGGGCTAGCTGAGATGCACTGAGGCCTCTGTCCTCCTTCACCCCTGCACCAATCCTACTGTATTTTTCTGTTGTATGAATCTTATTCCTGGCCAGCTGAATCTGCCTGGCTGCTGCTCATGGGCAGAGCTCATAGGAGCAATGATAATTAACTGCATTCGCTGTGGGTAGGTAAGTGTGGGGAGAGAAGAAAATAGAAAACCAATTGTGTTGCTGTTCCTCATCTCTGCCCACATGCTCCAGTTAAGGTGTAGTCCTTTCAGCAGGAGCAAAAAGGTACCATTCAGGTTTAGGAAGAGAAGAACAAAAATATGAGAATATCCACTGCACATACATGGTCTTTCACACAGAAGTGCTTTGCAATATTTGTGTTCTGAAATTTATCAGAAATCTTTGGTTAGATTTGGAGATTCAACCAGATTTTGTGAGGTTTAGGGAGGAAAGTAAACTTTCATATAGGATGATAAGTTTTCTTTTTGGGGGGGGTACAGGGGTGGGGGGGCAACTAGCAAAGGATTTTGACATGACTAAATGGAGATTTCACATGTTTCTGTTTCTGTCTTCTCTTTGCTCCTAGGGTGTAAATTTAGGGCATATTTCATGGTGCCAACTGACTATTTTTTTTTTCCAAGCTATGGCACTGATATCTCATACTGGCATGGATTTTACAGCTTCAAAGCAGGGGGACACAGCCAGGTCAAAACTGAGGTGTGAATTGTGGCCTGTGCTTTGGCAGCCCAGAGCTGCTGCGTGGCCTCAGGAAAACCACTACATATGTCAACTCAAACATCACTTTCAAAAACACCCAGATAACCCACCTGCTTCTCACTCCCACATGAGTCCACTCCCTTTTGACTCTTCTGGGGCTAACTGTCTACTTGGTTCCCCCTTAACAGAGACAAGGCAGCATCACTTTTTCCTCCATCAAAGAAATGAACAAACAGAAAGGTAGAAGAGGGCAGCATCTTGACTGCCTTTGCTTGATGTTTTGTCAATTTGTGGGTTAGAGTTTCTCACTTTATTAAACACATTTTCATGTATGTGTGACTACGAATGTATGTATTGGGCTCTGGTACTGGCACTGCAGCAGAGTATCAGGTGGTGAGGTGGGGGTTGAAGGAGTAAATATAGTTTCTGCCATGTGATCATCTCTCCTCTGTTTATAAAGTCTTCAGCTTTTTCCTGAATTACCCCGTGGGTAGCTTAGTAACAGATATGATGGCCCATTCTTTAGCACACTTAAAAAAACCCTAGAAAATATACCGCCATTCTAGAAAGAAACAAACAAAACTAATGAGCTGAAGGTGTTGTCATGGAAGTGTTACTTACGAGCGTGGAAGGGGCAGCTGCCCTTCACTGAGCTCTGCTGAACAGGCGGAGCATAAAGCAGAGCTCCCTGTCACGTACAGCCGGGAGGCTGTGGGCTCTGCAAATGCTGTTTGTACAGATGACGGGTCCCCTGCTGCAGCAGGTGATCAGTGGACCGGGGTCAGAGACATTAACACGCTCACAGACACGTTGCTGGATGATCACTTGTAGTGGCCATTGCCATGCAGAAGGCACATTAGGGGGAAGCCTGGCCGAGCTTGGTAACACTCAGCCTCGCTATTTGCATGCAGCACAGGAAAGCAAGAACTGCTCAGCTCCTGTTTAAAGGCAGCTACTGCTGCTTCACTGGGAGCTTTGGCCTTTTCAGTGGGGAACCCAGGAGACAGGCTGTCAAAACAGAAGTCTCTTGTTCAAACTACCAAGCTTAGGAAGTGGAGATAATGAAAATAAATAAATAAATAAATAAGTTTTAAAAGGCTCAGATCAGTCAAACCAAAGAGAGTTGTTGTTTCTTGGTTGACTTATTTTTTCCTTTTCTGAAGTTATCTGGTTATTTTGAGTTGGTTGAATACAGAAGCGAGAAGTGTGGAGTTCACTTCAGGTCTTGCAGATAAATCCATAGTTCAGTTTTGCAAACAGACAAACAAATAAAAGTTGACTTACACAGTGGAGGTTTTATATTTCCTCACTGTATTTCCCCTGCTTTGTACAAATCTTCCTGAAAATCTCTGTAGTAACTCTGACTAACTGCTGTGATGCCTACTGTGCAGGGCAGAACAGATCAACTGCAGACAATCCTTCCATTTTCATCTCTTATTTTTTTCAATTGTGTCAAATTTCTTCTCTTTAGTAATCCCCCTTATTCCCTCAGGAGCTGAAAGAAGATTTAATTGTTAAATTTGCATAGCAATTCAGCCAATAAACTCTCCAGTCTCTTGTAGACCTTTAGCCATTGCAGGCTTCATTTTAGTTATAAATCACTTACTTCCCTATGGTCAGTCATGATGGCATTTGATACTCAGGTGGCTGATGCAGAGAAATTATTGAGGGATTGTCCATGTGGGGGCTTTTGCTTTTAGGGCTACTCTTTTATAAGGTAGCTTATTATAAGACTATTTTTAGAATTGGGCTTTGCAGGCAGATTGTGTTTGCCTTTTCTCCACAACTATCCATGTCATAAAATAATCCTGCCATAAGTGGCTTCTGTCTGGTAGACCACTTGTAGCAATTCTGAATATGAGAAATAGCTTAAATCCTATTTAGTGAAACAAAACACAGTAAATACAAAACTACCTTCATTGTTGCTGGATTAAAACAAAATTTTTATTTTAAAGATAATTTGCAAGTATGGGGATTTGCAGGTTTTCTGCAGGACATGGGAAAGGCAGAACATTGCTGGAATGAACAGAAAACTCCAAGTTTCTAAATACAGTCCACAATACTGCATGCTAACATCTAGAGACTTTTAAAATCATGACACAGGCAGCTGGATTGCTAGGTTCAGCTGTCTAGAGGTGTGGTGGCACAATTCAATGATGCATCTTTACTATTTAGGATTTTGATGCTAAAACTGCCCACAATTCTCTTTGCATTTCTACCCTGCTTTACTGAATATGTTTTCTGGGACAAACCATCTTGACAATCTACAATCTCAATAATGAAAAGGAAACTCCACAGTTGTCAGGAAGAGGTGAGTAGCCTGGCTGAAGGTGTGTGGAGATCCTACCTTTGATGATGGCAAACTGAACTATTGCAAGTGTCCTTTCCCCACGAAATTGAAGAGGTTGTGCAGCCTCCATTTTTTGACGTTTTCAAGACCCAGCAGATGAAGCCCTGAGAAGCCTGGTCAGGGCTCATTGCAAACTTAACTTAACTGGGGACTAATATACAAACATTTCTTTAAACCGTTATCCACTGCTATTCTGTTTCAGTAGTGCATTAAAAAGTATGTATTTCACTTCAAGAGGAAGCTCCCAATGCTTCTGATTCAGACCACATTCATGAGTTTTGGAAGAAGTCAGCCAGACAGAATAGACTCCTGACAACATCCACAGATCTGCTTACTGAAAAAGAAGCACAGAAATTCAGAAAAGCAACATAGCCTCATAGCTCTGCTTAAAGTTGCAAGCACAGCTGAGCTGACCATGACAGGACCTGCATTATTCCTCTTCATACCCACCAAGATTGGGCTGCATCTGCCTCTAAGCACTGACCATGTCTGTCCCCTCCAGTTCAGAAAAAGCCTGAATTAAACAGGCAAATGCCCCTGCCTATCAGAAATCTGTGCTGAGCTCCACTGAAGGCAGTCATAATACAGTATATCCCACAGAAGACACTTGCTGAACTTCCCTTTTGAAGTGAAGAATAACTTGTGCATAAATTGCTTGCAGCAAACATATCACACAGATAGAGTCTATGCTTGCTTCTAGTAATCTATGCCATCAAATACCTGAACGAATTAACTATTATTTTTGAGTGAGACACAAACCCCACATGTCACCACCAAAATGTACTTTCTGATTGTTAAATCCAGCTCACACAGAAGTTGCTAGATATGACTGCCTCAGATAGCACTATTCATTTGCAATTCCAAGGCTACTCAGCCATTTTTGCTAGGAACACCTGGACATACCTATTTCAGGCTGTTTAAGAAAAATGTGTGCTTGTCATTCTGAAATTTATACTTTATGAACATCTGTGCCTTTAACTGATAAAGGAAATGTTGCAGAAGTAGGTCTGAAGAAGTAAAACTGCAGCTTAAGATCCATAAAACGTTCTAGGAAAGTCCTCCTAAGGGAAACATCTCAAATGTTCCTTGACTCTCTCCCTCAAAATCTACAACATGATGTTGCTGCCTGTGATGTGGTGCATGCTCTATTTCATTCCTGTAAAATTATCATCTTAAGGCAGCCCTGCTATAGTGAAGTTATGTTGAGTAGTATCTACCTGGTACCTCTCCTACAGCTGGATATATGTTTTCAGAGGCCCACAGAAATTAAGGTAATCTGAGTAACTTAAAAGTAATCTCTGATGCATGCCCCTTGTTGTGGGAATCTTGTGTACTTAGTTTTGGACTGTGGCAAGTTCCCCAGCCCTACCTTTCCTTCAGCCTTACACCTATACAATTTTTGTTGTTGCTGTTGGCGTAGAAGAGGTATAAGTTCTGTATTGACCGTATAAACCCTCTCACTGTATATCTTTTACTTCCATTGGCAAAGAAAACAACAATGTAGCTGCTTCTCAATGTCAACTGTCTGTACCAAGTTTATCATACTGAACTGTGTAATTACATTTATGCATTAAACAGCAGTCAGGACATACATGAGCCCCAGTTAGCCTTGGAACATATTGATACTACCTGTAAGGCAAACCATTCCTCAGAAGTTATGAAATCAAATAGGGGATTTAATTGATGACTGATTAGTTGTCTCCAATTCTTGCTCCCAAGGAAGAAGTAAAAAAATCCAACCAGGTAGTTTTCCTTGGGATATGAGTGTACATGAGCTTAACAAGGCAATTGTGAATGAGAGCAATCTTCCTCCCACTGGGGCAGTATTCTTGGGACTGTGAAGAAACTTAACTTCTTTGGATGCCTGAGAATCATTTGCATGCACCATGACTTACAAATAGGTGGGATCTTGCAAGTGATACAACAGAGAATTCCATATCCTTTTCTCATAAAAGTCACATTAAATTATCAGCCTAGTGCTTTCCCAGCATATTGTCTTACTGATTTTGAAAGAGCCATCCTGGTGTTGGGGGAACAGTTATCTAGGTGATAATCAGTGCTGAGACCTCAGAGCAGCACAAAAAAATCTGAGAGCTATATAAACATTCAGCTGAAATTCCTTTATGCAGACAATTTTCCCTCCACTATTCTTCTGAACTCCAAAAGAAGCATAAGCCCTGACTCAGGCAACGCGGAGTGTTTGCTCTGGCACCCAAGCCAGCAGATGTGACTACTTGGCATCCTTTCCCGAGACTTGAACCTCATGGTATGTCTATGCCAAATGCATCCACATTATGCAAGAGTAATGGAAATTCGCCAGGCAGAGCAATGCTATGTTTTCCCAGATAAATGTTGCTCAGTTTAATTTTGAGGAACTGACTGATAAAAGCCTCAGTGATTACCTTGTTTGCCTAACTGTCTTCATTCTGTGAAATCCAGCACTTTTACTGGCACAGAGAATATATGAAAAACATGAGCAAACAAGTGCATCAGAGGAGAAAAAGAGGCCGAGCAAATCTCCTGGTGAAAAGTGAAGCACCCACCCAAGAAAAAGGGGTTCTTTCCTGCTTGAAAGATAAGCTGACTCCACAGAAGTACCACTAAGAATAGTTTCCCATCTGATATGGTTCAAGTGACTCAAGCTGCATGGTCACAGTGAGCTGTTCATTTCAGTTTTTTCTTTTCTCCAATTCCAGGCAAAGCTCACCATAGAAAAATGTTGGGATGAAGGTCATTTGCCTTTGGCAGCACCTGGAAGGTAGGACAAAAATGTAACAATTCATGTCACACAACATCTGCAGAATACAAGGAAGTAGCAAATGAAACATAATTGAACAAAAATGTCATAGGATTAGCCAACTGAAAGACATGAATTAAAATAAGAACTTATCTTGATTATCACCACCCTGCCCTTCATTTGAACCGACTACTGTTTGCCTACAGCCATTATACCAGGGCAAGACTTTTTAGTTCATATTTGCACACTTCTCATAAAAATATAATCCTGTTTCTGACTGTGGTCTCTGATCGCTAATATAACTCCTAAAATGGTAAGCATGATTTGCTACCTTCAACAGACAAAGCTGAAGGTAGCAAACAACCTGACTCAACTGTATTCAACATGCTCCTGATATACACAAAGAGGGCAGCCCAGACCAAGCAAAGAGTCAGGGATACGTGCAGGTTGCTACGATTCAGCTCTGAAGTTGAGGAAAGCTGTAAATATCCCACGGAGCCTGTCTGAGATGTAAGAAAGCTATTGTCACCCAACCACAGCCTGATAAAATGCCGGGAGCATGCAATGCCTTTTTTGTCAGATCCTTCACTCTACAGGGTGGAAATGCTATTGAAATTGGAGGAACACCTCAAGTAGCAGCAGGGGATTGCTGCTATACTATTATTAGTGCAATTGATTGCTTCAGCAAATAGCCAGAAGTAGCCATTACTTCCCAAGTTACTTCCACTGTAGTAATCAAGTTCTTGTTAACAAATTTCAACCATAAAGGAAATCCAAAAGAAACTGGCTTCTAACCCTGGACTTCACCTTCAGAAGAACTGAAGAGACATAGCAAATCACAGGGCTGCTGCTACTTATTATCCAGGGGCCAACGGAAAATGGAACCATTCTCACAGCATTTTGAAATGTTTACAAACTGTTGGCCTAGAAGGAAAACCCTGGAAACCTTCACTGTAGATGTCTTACCTAAACACCAGCCTGACATGCAACAAGCCATATTTATCCTGCAGGGATAGGAGTGAGGTGCTAATGTTCTCCAAAGCCCACGTGAACAAGAGTTACCGCAAGTTATGACAGCGTGAATAGTTCACGGTGAATAACTTACTCAACTAAAATGTCCTTTTTTAATTTGCAGACATTCTTGTGAGTTTCTCAGTTATTCATTTTAAGTTATTGTCTGAGTTATTTGTTGTCCACAGCAATTGACTGCAAGACTAGTCAAAATAATGCTGAAACTCAGAATACCAGACAGAGAGCAGATATTTCTTTTCTTCATTTGCTAAATGAGACATTTTGAATCAAGTCTCTGCTTCAATATTTAGATTTTTGAAACAGAAAATAACCATGTGAAAATACTGTGTGATATTTACTTAAATGCTACTGTTTCAATAGCTGGTAGTAAATGTATTCAATAGACTATTTGTGAAAGTCAGCAGAAAAAACATGAATAATCAAACAAACTACTTAAATCATTTAAACTCAGTACTATCTGAGGGTTAAGTAATGTTTGCCTACTCGCGAACACTGCTGCAAGTTGTCTGCAGCAGACTGTGCAAGACATACCTTCAAATTCAAACTAAGGAAGTGGTTTACAGATACAAGCTAAAACTAATTCTACCCCTTCTTTCATACAAATCAAAGGAAAAAAAAGAAAAAAGGAAGAAGGAATTTTGAACAGAACAACTTCAGTTGCCTAAATCATTTTGGTTTGGGAAACACAGAGCCCCAGCTACACATATAAATCCGAAATGGTGAAATATAGGATGCCTTGACCACACTCGTCAGGAACAAAAGATCAGTGCTTCCATCTTCCCCGATGGACTGATTTGCTTGTTTACCCTCCATAAATGTTCCTCAGAAAAAAAAAAATCAGTTGTGTCAAACTCCTTAGAATCCTGTCAGCATGTAACAACAACTAAAAAATCTTATGCATAATTAAAGAATATTGAAAATACATGTATAGTCTTTGGCTGTTCTATATCATTCAATGGTTCAGTTGGTGCATTAAAATGTATTTTAAGATGTTATTTTGGTTATGTTCAATCTCTACTTGACACTTATAAGCAATTTAAGAGAATTAAGGTATTTCATACACTAGTTGTTATTCTTCCTGCTGAAGGGATGAACACATTCCACAGAACGGAAATTATAGAGATACAAGTTAAGCAGTGTGACAGGGATATGGAGCTAGGCAACATTCATGTTTCATTTTGCTAATGGATTGGATTACAAACCTTCTCCTTAGTAAGAAGCATATAGATAAGGGAGATGCATACAGCCTTTGCTTTTCTACTGTAGTCCAACAGGATGCTTTGTAAGTTATTCTTACCAAGTGTCAAAATGAGTCTAAGTGACAGATTATGTATTTGCTTACCTACATTTAACACTGGCATCTCTCCATTCACTCACACTAGGGTAAATAAACTGAGGCTCTGGCTCTGTATTCCCCCTTGTTTGATCTCACTCTAGATCAGTGATGCCAAACCACCAGCACTGGCAAACACGAGATCTGGGCTGGCACCAATGACAATGAGCAAACAACATTTTCAAAACATGTTTGACGCCAGATAGCAAAGAGCACCCTCCCTGCTTCAGGAGCTTGTTGCTAGAAAGGCTTTCTGCTCTGAAATCCACAAGTACTTCCTGCATGTGGCTGGAAGGGCCATAATTTCTTTTCTGCAGACCCCGCAAAAGAAATCCATTATATTTATCCCAAACAGAGACACATAGGTGGTTCGTCCTGATCTAGTTGTTGGAAAACTGTGTTTAAGCATGAACAAACCTAGCTCAGAAAGACACGAGAAGCACACCTGAACCACCTAAAATTTTCAGATCAACCAACATTTCAAATCTTCCAGCTTTTAATAGGCATCTTCAGAGGACACAGCAAAACAAAAGCAGGATGCAACAAAACAAAAGCACACCAAAGCTAGGCAGGGTAAATGTGAGAAAAAAAGAGAGAAAATAAAGGTATAGTCTCTCACTAAGCTGCCTGCTAAGGGGGAATCCTGGCTATTGGTGGCACCCCTTTGATTATATTTTTACATTTATTAGTAGATTATTAGGTTTAGATTGGAAAAATTCTTCACTGAAAGGGTTGTCAAGCATTGGAACAGGCTGCCCAGGGAGGTAGTGGAGTTCCCATCCCTGAAGGAATTGTAAAGACTTGTAGATGTGGCACTTGGAGATATGGTCTAGTGGTAGACTTGGCAGTGCTGCATTAACTGTTGTACTTGATGACCTTAAAGGTCTTTTCCAACCTAAATGAGTCTATGATTCTATCTTGCTCGCATACTATGTGGCACTCCAGCCTGGCAGCGAGAGAAGTCCAAGGCAGACCCTCCCGAGGCGGCGACATCTTTAGTGCCTGATGCACCTGTTTCACGCGCCTGATGTTCCTGGAGGGAACGCTCTAGTCCGGCTCTCCTCCCGGGGCCTGGGCTCTCACCGAGCTCGGCCAGGGGCTGCCTTACGTCCCTGGGAACAGGGATGGCTAAGTCGCTTCCTCTTAAATTACACCACTCCCCGCTCCCAACAAATGGGCTTCAGGAAGCTGTGGGGGCCGAGAGCGACGGGGCATTGGATTATGCGTAGGGCTAAAACACAGCATGGGCTGGAGGGTATGGCAGCCGACGAGGCGGTTCTCCGGGCTGGGAGGCGGCGGCCTTCGCTCACTCCTACTTGCACCCACACCCGAGCCCACACCAATGCCAAAACCTCTGCCCACATCGACACAAGCGCCTCCAGCACAGCCTGAGCCCACGGCCTTCCCATGGCGGCCTCGGCCCGGCCCGGGCACCAGCCGCTCCCCGCTCTCCGCCCGGCCGGGCCGCGCGGCCCCCACCAGAGGGCGTCACGACCCCGCATTCGGTCGGGCG